>JAFVLL020043436.1:0-117669 GCA_021397915.2 Tor tambroides
AGCGTTCAGAAATTTAGTCTAAGAAGAATAATAATAATAAGAAGAAGAAGCTTAAGTAGAATATCAGTAAGTTGGCTTTTTCAAGCCAACTTAATGAGTGTATAAACTTGTCAATCTGCAGTATTGCATTTGTATAAACTGATTTCATTCTTTGATTAAACAACTGAAGGTGGTTTCATAATCATGCATGTTTCTCAGTTAAACCATTTAACTTACAATCATGCAAACCACATTTCCCATGCATTCACATTATACTAAAGGTTCTTTATTGACATCAATGGTTCCACAAAGAACCTTTACCATCCATGGAACCTTTTCATTCTTCAAAAGGTTCTTTACAGTGGAAAATGGTTCTTTAGATTATTAAAATGTTATTCACACTAAGAAAAAAAAATGTTCTTTTAAGAACTCTTCACTGAAAGGTTGGGGAACCAAAACTGGTTCTTCTGTGACATCGCTGTGAAAACCCCCTTTTGGAACCTTTATTTTTAGGAGTGCACAATATACTATACTTAGATGCATATACAGTATATTATTCTACCATATACTGTAGTTTTAATGGCAAGCTATAAGATTGCTCAATCTCATTACAGTACTCTTTTGTTTCCTATCCATGGTACACACCTTTGATTGTCAAGCTCAAAAATGATTGTGGAACAAACAATTGCTCAAGACATCAAACGAGGTGACACTGCTATTTTCAATGTAGTACCACGTTCTAGTCACTTCCACAGAACCATGCCAGTCCACACTGGATGCATGTCAGCGGAAGAAATCTGAAAGCATGGCAAAATTTCAAGGTTTTTATCACAGCGTAATTCATCAGGGCAAAGTGATGATGGAACAGATCAAACTAATACACATTAGTTATATCTAACCCGTTGTAGTCAGAAATGGGACAAATTATTTGTCTTTAGATGAAAAGTTTCGGTGTTATATACATTTGTCTGTGCCATATGATTTCAAAACCATATGTTTTTGAAATCAAGAATAATGAAAGTTCACAGCTCTGCTAGGAATAGTGCATTGCTGAAATTCAGTGTGTCGTGTAAGACTGCAAGAAATGTATGCCAAGCAAAACACTGCTGCCAACAAAGCATCATCAAACCTGTCTGTATAACTAAATGTAACTGCAAATACCTTATCTTACAGTTTTATGCAATATGCAAAGCCTACAAGCAAATAAACAAATGCTTGTAACATATCTGCTTGCTCTCAAGGCTGGAGAAAAAGAAAAAGGTGGCATAACTTGCAAAACCTTATTAAATTATTAAACTTCTGGTCAAAGAGATGATGGTTTTAAAAAGTATGCTTGACATATTTCTTTAAAGCCTAATGTATTGCAATTTAAAAAAAAAATTAGCAAGCTAAAGACAGTGTGTGGGACCTCTTTTTTATTTTTTTCAATTGTTTATCCTGCAGAAAGACTTGGTCTGCATATCCCAAAACTGAACGCAGAATTTGTATTTAAAATGTTGGTTTATTTATGTCCCTGGGTGTAGTTCACATTTGATGTACAGTATAGCTCTCCATATGCTGGTTTAACTGTGTTTGAATACCTGTAACTGCAGAACAGCATCTTTATTTTGGAGTCTTGAGAGAAACCAAAACAAATATTTGGACCAGTGTTTGCTTTACCTTGTCTTACCTGATTGGAAGCTTCAACTGTTAGTTCTGTCAGAGAGAATGATTGCCAAGCCACATGCATTTCAAACACTGCTTGTCCAGGAACTGGAAAGAATTCATGAATCTACTAGACAGTTGATATTCCTCATACATTTACAATGCTTCCTGTCATTTATTAGTGTATGTCAGCTTTACTTCCCAATACACTGTTTAATATGTTGGATAGCAAACCTTTTTATGTTCAAATATTGAAGTGAACAGGAATGAGAGTGCATCAGGAAATCTAAGGTGAGAAGGTAGTGGATATCAACCCGAAGTATAGTTCAACTGTTTTAGATGCCAGATACTAAACGGTCATAAATTGGTTGGAAGATTTCAGCACCGTTGGCATTAACAACATATTCACATTGTTAGTGGGGCAACTGTTTAAACAGTGCAAAGCATCTGTGCGTGAATGTTATGACTTGAAGTTTGAAAGTAAACTTGACTATGATGAATGGACTGATAATCAAGTCTGTCCAGGTACCAGAGATATAAAATACTTGAGTAATTGTATCTTATTACTATATTTAATTATTATTAGCACATAGTTAGTGAGCATTCTATTTAATTCTATCTATAAAAAACAACTCTATTCAAAGGTCAAAAACTGTAAAGTCTTGTTCTGCAAAATTTAACAATTTCAGGTAAGATCTGGTCTGTCCATTTGTAATTATACAGCTTGCTTAACACAGTTTGCACATCAAAATTATTTCAATGACAAGACCAAAATGTTGTTTTCCACAGCCCAAAGCCCAAAGAAATGAAAATGACATCAAGAAGCCACAGACAGACATTACAGCTGGAAATGAATCATTTTAGTACTGTTGTGCAAATGTCCCGAAAACCAGAAAGAAAAAGACAGAATGTCTGTTAACATCATAGCACAGCAGCATTTGAAAAGAAAGGGGGCTTTGTGTCAGCCAGCACCTTTGCACTGAAGCAAACAGTCTTGTTTGTTAACCAGAAGGAAGCTGAATGAAAGAGAGTGAGCGCTCCCTAGACAGGCTTCTATCCTTGCCTAAGTATGGGTCTTAAGCCTAGTTGCAGCTCGCTGCCAAAAATGCAGACCTAAATAGACTCCTAATATAATGCAGTGCAACACACTCATAAAAGAAGAGCCCTCACCGAGACACACATAACAGGTGGGTCAGTTACTGGTAAAGAGCAAAATTTGCGTCAAGAATAGACTATACGTGGGAAGGGGCTTTACAAATGGATTTTTGATGAATCAGTATATGGGATTTCAAGGGAAGCCTTGAGCTAAAATGGGTTCTTTGAATATTTGACCCCACTGACTGCAAGTCATTAAGAGTCAGTCCAGAGGGACGGCTGCAGTCAGAAGAGATTCCTTCCCTATCATGATTGGATTTATGTCTCTCTCTGATTCACTGAAATATGAAAAAACAGGCAGCTGATGAAGCTGCTGCTGAAAAAAAGAGAGAAATCATGCATGGCCAACCATGCAAATTATGCATAAATGTAGTGATTTGCAGGACAAATGGAAAAAGTCAACAGTCAAATGGAAAAAAGTCAACTGGAAGAGTTTTAAAAATGGTCAGTTCATCACAAACCAAAGTATTTAAGAGTTAACTGCCAAAGTACATTCAGATAATGGTGCACACGTGTCCATTTTGCACATACAGCAGCTGATGCGTCATATTTTGTACTGATGTTCTTTGTTTTCTCCAAAATTATGACTATCCATTGCAAATAATCCAATAAAAACAGCTGATCCTGGTTAAAGTCAGGTACTGCTGATTGATTGAAGATGTGGCGTATGACTTCAACTGACAAAATTCGTAGCACTGCATGTTATGAAGATCTCAGCGTGTGCTATTTTCCCCTAAAATACCACATCTAAGGATGATGCACTTTTCAAAATAACCCAAACAAAATGACACAGCAAATGCCTCAACGTTATCTGGGAAGAGCATCAAGAATGCTCTTTTATTTTGTGATTGAGAAGCCACAAGATCTCCACCATGGAGTTGTTATTCCTTTTGACTTAGAGATGGAGGTGTATTTGACTCATAAATGTGTGCCCACAGGCACAGTATGTTGAAAAACATGGCAAAGCCAGCTGCCACCGTCTCTAAAGAGAGCTCCCAGAGCGACATGGTGAGTGCATTTGAGAGAAGACAGCAGCTGAGGCAGAAAACTGCTTCTAACTCCCCAGATGCAGGTTAATCCACCTGGCTGCCGATGTAGCCTGTGGCCTTAATGCATGCTGGGAGTTTGTGATCTGTTATGTCAGTAAAGAAAGTTACAAGCAAGGCCTCTCAAGCCACTGCAGTAAACAGGGCGCTTCACAACTAAGGCAAAAAAGCTCTTTGATAGCAGTTCCAGATCTTCACAAACGTCCTTCTCAATCCCAACCCCCAAGACACCAAGGGTAAATTTAGCGCCTGTGCTAATCCGTCCCTCCCATTTGCCATTTTCCTAGCACTGTCAGTCAATATTTACAGCTTGTTCACAGTCTCACTTACAGTTAACTTTCCAACATAGCAGCGATGATTCCAAAGAGTGGTTGGTGCTGATTAGGTTCACATAATCGGTCAATTGCGGCATTCTCCAGTCAAATATTTTGTGTAATGACCCATCCTACACAGCTGTGCTAGTTTCATGCAAGTCATATTGTGTTTCTCACATAATACAATAATTTAATCTCGATTTTTCATGGCCATTTATTGTTTATTTAACAAGCAGCCGTGTAATTAGCAGGATAATGTACAAGTTAGCCGGTCATAATCACAAAATAAACCCCTTCACAAGACCTAAATTGGTATTAAAGGTTTTCAATTTTGATCAATGGGTGCAGAAACTCAATACATCTGAGAAAGGTTGCATTACTCCTACAAATTTATGATTCTGCTATGAAAAGTAGCTTTAACTAACACAAAATGTCTGTATTTGTTGGTATTTTTCTTCACATTTATGACCCACTGTTCAAAAGGTCATCTCCTTTACTATAACATGATATTAGCAATCAAATAATGCTATTTATATGTGTGTCATGAACTCTATACCTTGGCTTTGTAAACTGACTTTCAGTCCCACTGCAAGGACCATTTACAGCTCATGTTACTGATATTAAAGAGGGTCAATCCCTGCACCACAAAGATTAGCTGTGACTCTTATAAACTCCTGACACCTAGACGCTATTATAAAAATAATTCTGCACAAACCACGGTACTGCACCACCATATTATCCAACCATCAGCTTCACGAAAGCATCAGTAGTAGCCTATTCTTAAAACACTTGTCTTGACTCCACATAGACTATACAACCGTGTTTATGGAGCATTTCATTTTTATTTGACAGTAAGACTCCCTCAAATGTTGGACTAATGCACTCACTGGCTCTCAAAGTGTGAGGCCAGAAACATACTTTACACAAGTGCTTGGTCAATGCATTGACATACTTGTGTACAGTGTGTTTTAGACCAAGGACGGTCTCGTATGCATGCCAGATTTAATAGGGTGGAGTAACACCATGAAAGTGGTGCCATAAAAGCCACTTTAATGGAGATTTTATGTGATTTTCACAATCACTATCCTCTCATCCCTTATCCATCTCCTCAGATGGAAAAAAAAATACAGGTCTGAAATGGCCCAGTAAATTATGAGCTATCCCTGTAATATTGCTCCAACTAGGCAGTATGGAGATTTTATTTATTTCTTTTTATTTTAAATAGTCTCTAATTAAAACAGATTTTTTTTTGGCATACAGAAAATTTAAAAATGTAGGCTTACTGACAAAAAGTTTACAGTACATATTCAGTTACAGTACATTACAATGTTACTTTTTACTTTTTTCCCAATTAAACTTTTTACAAAAATGACTAAAAAAAAATGGTTTGATGTTTTTGTTTTAATGTGCTGTTCAAAAGTGAGACAAAGTGATCAAAAAATGGAGAACCACTGACTGAAGGTTTAAAGGCATGTTTAAGAATGATTAATACTCGTGTTTAAGAATTCAGGATTGAAACAAATATCTTTTGTTTAGTGATCATTAACAAGATTCAGCTGAAAACAACTGGAAAATGTCCAAATATCAAGCTGCCTCTGCAGGAGACACAATTAATTAATTCAAAAAGCTTCAAACATTTAAACAGCAACATCAAAAACAACAAGAGAGTGCAGATGCACCAAGCAACAGATAGCAGATACTGAGCTGTAAAAAAGAGAAATAAAGTCATGGCATCAGTTGGAATCATTATCCTCTTCTTTATGAGTAAGAGATATTGGTGAGGAGATGTTCAGAAACAGGATGGAATGCAGTTTGCAGCCCACAATGACTCACTCAAGCTTGGTTCTATAACCCAACCTCCACTAACATGCTTTTGATGCAAAAAAAACATCTGGAGCTGGAGAAATAGAGAAACTTGTGGGAGCAACAGGAAAATAAAACAACAGTTCTGTTGTGTAGCACAACAATAATGGATTTAATCTGTTAAAAGGCCGGATGAGAGAAAGGCTATCATTTTAATTACACCACAAATGAATGAGGTTGCGGTGGGTGGCCGTCATCATTTTTAGGTTGTGACACTGATGTCCAACTCTGAATTTCAGGTGATGCTTCAGGCAACTGACATAGTTGTGGTGCAGCATGTGTAGGTTAAAGGAACAGGCTGTTCTCGACACCCTTTTGCTGGGATGGAGGGAGGGGGAAGAACTGGGCACTGTCTACTTCCTGTGTAGACAGACTCTGCAGCGATGGGCCTTTAGAGCCAGAGAGACCCAATCACTGAGTCTGCCGCCATACGGCAAGTCTGGAAACTGTGAACCAGCACTAAATTTGGCAAAGTCGAGATGGTTATACTAAAAGCTCCAAGATGGGGCCAAGGCATTAAATGCCAGCTGACACATGCCCGTCCTGTGTTGCATCTCTAAATCACAGGGCCAGAAAGGAGTGAACTGCCCATCCTAATCATTTTAAATCAATGTTGAAAAGTATTTAGTATGAGATACTAAAAAATGAAGCACTGACACCTACAGAGTTTTAGAGAACTCACGTATCATGCAGATGTTTAAACAGAATATACATGTACACATTTTAGAGTGGCCTTTTATTGTGGCCAGCCTAAGGCACACCTGTGCAATAATCATGCTGTCTAATCAGCATTTTGATATGCCACACCTGTGAGGTGGATGGATTATCTCGGCAAAGGAGAAGTGCTCACTAACACAGATTTAGACAGATTTGTGAACAATATTTGAGAGAAATAGGCCTTTTGTGTACATAGAAAAATTCTTAGATCTTTGAATTCAGCTCATGAAAAATGGGGGCAAAAACAAAAGTGTTGTGTTTATAATTTTGGTCAGTGTGTGTAATAAAAAATATTCCATTCCGGTATGTAAATAATTATTGTATAGATTTCTACTTTAACATGTAACACTCAAAATATCTTAATATACAGTATATTTCCATTACAAGCAAACTGCAAGTATTCATATGTTCATAACATTTCAAGTTATTACACACATAATCCAGAGCACTAAATGTTCTTGCAGTAGTGCTAAGTAAACCAAAACTTTCATTTTCACCGCCCACATGCAAATATAAACAGCTGTACTTTTCCAATGTAAATAACATCCTGTTCAAGTAGGCATTTCATGCAGAATATTGCAGAATTTGGAACAACTTAGTGTTCAGAGTTGGCTGAAACACAATGGTTGTTATACCAATGTTCTGAACTCTGGACAAGTTTTTCCTTGAGTATGTAAACATCCAGAGGTTCACTTTTTCCAGTCAAATATTGATGTTCTTTGGACACATTTTAATTAGCAGGCTATACCATTGGGAAATGTAAACCCAGATGATCTGCATTAATAACAAGTGGCTGCTCAACTCACCACAATGACTCCCAGCAATTAAAAAACAGACAGTTCAAGAATATAAGTAATGATATAAAGCATATACTGATTAATTGTCATAAAATGATTATATTGGCATTTATTAATTAGCTAGTCAGTGGTGATAATTAGGGTGTGCAGTGTGTTTTGTGCATGATTCACTAAACTTGTATTAACAATTTGCAAGCTACACTGCACAATTTGTGTGTCAACAAGCGAATATATATATATAGATACCTGCTTGAATGAACCACAAGGTCTCTAAAATAATATGTTCCCAGAATCTCATCAACTGTGACCTTACATTTGCACAATATTTGCTATGAGGGTGTGCAGCTGTTTTGTATGGACTGTTTCATCTTGCTGTGTGACTGAATGCTTGGCGGTATATTTAAAGTTCACACTTGATAATTGTTCAGGAATATATGAGCACACATGCTGTGAAGCTGCAGACATACAATTCAGATTGTTGTGGTTTACAGCTGACATAAAAAATTAAATACAAATTCTGTAAAAAAAAAGCTTTGGCTGAGAAGCACAAACCCAAATTTAAAGTCTAGGTTAAAACATTTCAACCAGCCAGGGATGCATGATATATTACATTGGCAGATTTTTTATTTTTTAATTTATCATACAATACTGTATATATATATATATATATATATATATATATATATAAGGTTACAGCTCCCGATCGGGGTGAAGTTCATGGGATTTTGTCCACAGAATGATAAGAGCACACGTTTTAACATATTTTATTATTTCACACTCAGTATTTTAACTTAAGCGCTGCAAGCCATGCATACAGCCCCGGACATGGACAAATCTGGTACGCAAAACAAGTACTTTAAAGGAATTCCTTAGCTTATTGCCTTTACTGTGGCAGCCAACAACAGCACAGCTTAACCCAGCACACATATTTATATTGAGTTATACTGAAAAAGTTTCAATTCAGTCTATCTTTTTTACCCCGTTTTAACATGGATTTCTATGGAGACCGGCCGTAGTTGTCGGACAAGATGGCGGATAGCAACGGTGGCACATAATATCTGCGTTCTGATTGGTCAGATCGCCTATCAGTCAAGCTCTTTGCGATGGTCAATTAGCAGCCATAACATGAAAATAATTATTGCCTTATCTGTATCACCTAGAATTATAATATCAGTGCATCCCTAAAATGTCACATGGCTGGACAATATTCCAATTCAACTTTTAAAAAATAAATATTAATTTAAGATATGAGACATATGAAACGAATAAACTGTAGCAGACTTGTTGCCAAGGACAGTTGTAAATTATACAGTTTAGTCATCATTATACAAAAATATTTGACCGCAGAATGTCACAACTGACCAGTCACAATCATGTATTTCAGAAGAGCATGGTAAGCATCTACTTAGATTTCAACAATCTACTATACGGTCTGCAAGTAATCAGTTATGAGTGCAGCTAACCACACACTGAAAACATAAAAACACAATGAAACTCAAAGTAGAACATATTTCCTTTTTGATCATGGAGTACATCACTCCAAGGGTAATACAATACCCCATGGGTTTACTACCATTACTTTTAGAGAATGAAATGTGAAAGTAAAAGCAGTTTTGTATCAGATCATAGAACTTGAGAGTGTATGTAGATAGTATTACATGTGTTGCATGCAGACTTTGCATAAGATAAGTAATAAGACATTAAACCACAGATTAAGGGTAGCAGTGACTTGACTGAAGAGGTAAATCACTCTTATAATAATCAGAATGATATGCTCGTAAGCTTTGCTCACATTTGTATTAGGGTTAAGTTTCTCGGGCACATCTTCAGACAGATCAGTTATGTAACATCAGAGATTAAACTACAAATTTTCTCTTTTCTCGCACACTCCCTTTGCTGTCAACAATACCCAAAACCCAAGTCCAAGAAACCCATCTGGATTTTATTCCTCTTCACATTTAGTTACTTAACTGAAAATAATGATTTCCCTCTCACTAGAACAGGCAAAATCTCAAAGACCTCATACGGTATTTATTAGATTATGTGTCATTATCGTCAAGCTGCTGACAAAAAAAATCATGCTAATTAACACCTCATTTGTCTGTTATTCAGACCATGTAGACTCCATCCTGCTGTTAGGTTTACCTTCAGTATATACACTCTTACACAAAGCTACTGTGGCTTCAGTTCATTAAGTTATAGTAAATGATTTACCACTTACAGCATGAAACTGGGTTACATTTTTCACTGTCTGCTGCAAGAAGTTCTAATATATATCTACTAGCCAAATGGCATTTGGCTCGAAATATATTGTTGGATCTAAGCACCCATTAAGTTTCAAAGGGAAAAATAGTCCATTGCAATGTAAAAAACAATTTTTGTACCAATGAGACAAACTGCGAAGCCCCTAAAGGGACATGGTAATAGAAGAAAAAAAAAATGAAATGGTTGGAAAAATGAATGCTTTAATGCAATAATTAAAGTTGAATAATGCATTATTTTGAAGTTAAAGTTTTGTGAAGAAATGCAAACGTTTCCAAGCAAACACAAAGTTTCTTATACAAACGCAAAACTTCTGCAATGGAATATATTATTTTTCTGGGGAATTTAAAAAAAAAGTTTTTTAGAGAAAGAATGGAAAAGCTACTGGATCACCCATATTTCAAAACTTCCCTGGTTCAATTTTTTTTTTTTTTTTTTCTGAAGAAACATATTTTTTTATTTATTTTGGTTTATTTAGATAGGGACAGTACAATAAACATGATTCCAGTCAAAGACTGGAAAAAATGCACTGCACATAGAGATTATAGCAGGTAATGTATTTTGTGATTAATACAATATTAATTAAGACTTGATCAAAATGCGGTAACGTCAAATTTAACATTAAATTTGTTCTGCAGTTTGGAAGGCAATTTCTTTCAGTAGTAATTGGGTGAAAATAGGAAGTTAATCCCACACTAAAACTGGTTTAATTTTGGATGTCAGTTTGATTTGTATATTTGACCTGTTTTTTGACATCAGTTTTGATGTCAATTTGATGTCTTTTCAACATCTGGTTTCAATTACACAAGCAGTCTGGTAATAGGAAATATCTTACTACTGTATATGGCATGACTGACCAATTAGATTTACAATAAGTACTACAGAGCGCTGTGCAATAATTCAGATTAATACCAGAACATTGTTGTGATTGTGAACGCAGTAAAAGTCCCAGTCCTAAACCTAAAATCTGATTGATAGAAATGTTAATCGAGGAACACATTCCACATGGAAAATGGAAAATACGTACAGCTCTCCTAGACCTATACTCTTATGAAGCTCAAAGGCTGGTAAGGCAATATGCAGGGCACCTTTCTCCAGTGTGCATACTGTGGTCCATTCTGGTACATTTTTTTAGGCCTGGACCAAAAACTAAAGTTTGAAAGCTAGAACTCAGCATTTTCTTGGCTTCAACAGGCCAAAGGTGCATGGAACAAGGCAGGGTTTAGAGCACAAGGTGTTTCTTCAAATACCCATTCCTCAAGCAGAAAAACATGGCATGGCTCTTTAATTTCCGTACAGCAACAACTGTAAGAAGGAAAGAAGGCTTCCCAAAGGTTAAATGGGATAAATCTGTAATTTAATTAAAAATCAAAAAATGAAAAAATATTAAATTTAATTAAAACTGACTTGGAATATCAGCTCCTGTTGGAAAATTTCCTGTTTTTCAAATATTTTACGCACCTTCCTTCAAAAACCAAAACTCAATGATCTCATTTTCTACCCTTTAAAAATGGTGCCAGGGCAAATTATTGGTTTGAATGGAGCCAGTGTTCTGCTTCTGTCTCTGTTTCACCAGTTCCAGATTTGCACTTCTGGCTATTTGGTGCCTTCCAAAGTTAAGCAAATAGAGTGCTACCATTCTGTCTCTGCACATCTCGTCTTACATACACTTATCACAACAATTCACACCGGTCAGCCCCCTGCAAGCACATGCATGCGGCAAACACAAACATGCAACATATTTGACAGCTCTGATTTCAAATGCATTCACCTAATTTCCATTTGACTCTTGGCTCTTGCTTACAGTGGGCAAGCAGAGAGAGGATGGTGGCCATCCCAAAAATTTAGAACGCAAAGCTTCCAGCTTTCCAAAGCAGCTGGGCAGACAAGTGACACCATTGTCAAATCATGAGACTCTTTTCCATAAAACGTTGTTAAACCCTGTGTGAATGTTTGACACTGGGTTTGGTCAAAAGACATTTCCCCATAGCGTATTTACACCCTTTTTCTTATTTTCCTTTCTTAATGCTAACCTTTAATTTGAGCAGTTTCATATGACAAGCTTTCTCAATCCATTATGTAAAGTATCAATGTCATTGTCCATTAGTCAACTAATCCTTCAGTACACAAAAGAATCTGTTATGGAAATTTGTGCACACCAGAATTAAAACAAAGTAAAATGCCCTTTTGCAAAGATGGCACACTTGCCAAAGTCATGTCGGCGAATAATCAATAATCCATATTACTTGCTCCTGAAGGAACCTTCCAGGCAACAGAAAACTCCCCACTGAACTCTCGGTCATAAATTATGTTTAAAGCCGTTGCTCTTTGCTCTTTAGATCATATTAGTCACGCATAGGAATACAATGGTTTGCATTAGCCTGCTGAGTCACAATCTTGCATCACATTCATGTGGATCTGGTCTCAGATTGTGCATATATATTTTAAATGGTTTGGTATGGTAAGCAAAGTTAGTTTTGTTTGTTGATGGTGAGTCATATGAACAAAAATTATTGTAAACATTTGCAGCAGTGACCTTCTATAATCTAGTCTTGATGGTTATATTACTTTATTTGAGAAGACTGATTCAGTTTCAGACCCCCTCAGAGATGGCAGAATCTTTCTGGATATGGGACAGGCTCACTTCTGGACTGAATAAAGTACAAACTGCAGAAAAACCCTTTGCAGAGCGTCATCTACTACATTTACTGTACTCTGTGCCAGCTAGAAGCAGCTATTTATTATTCTGGTGGATTCTTGGAAACACATAACCTGGTTTAGACATTTAAAAGATAAATGTAACACATATGGCTTTGTTTAGCAATACAGTATGAACTCAGGGATGGAGAATGAAGATGTATGTATAACCGTTTTTATGTAAAGACTTTTTCAAATTATTTTCATCCTTTTTCATTGTCAGCAGCAATTCTTTGGTCAACTAAGAAAACATTACATAATACTTGAAATCATTTCATTGTGCAGCTTTGATACTTGAGAAACAGTTTCTATTTAAAGCACAGTAAAAAAAAAAAAAAAAATCCCTGTATACTTGCAAATTTTTTGGTTTTAAAAATGGACACAAGAATTTCTCTAGAAACTCAGTATGTAATATACTACAAATAAATAAATAATATCACAAATATGTTTATATATTGGAGGGTTTGAGCAGGTTATTATGCCAATATAAAATATATTTAGTAAGGATTTTTTTTAAATTACAATAAAAAAATTTTAAATGTTAAAACTTTCATTTCATTAACAAGTTTTTAATACATATTATACAATATGTGTAATTAGTAAGGACGAAAAAAAACACACACTCTGGGCTATGGAGGAGATAGAGATATAATATTCAAAAATATATGCATAATATTTCTTTACTTCTATTTAGATGCTTGTGAAAATAAAATGCTACTCTTTTCATCTTTTAATATTTAATAATTCGACTTTGCTTGCAGGTCAACATTGTCATGCCTTTGTGTGCACATTGTCATCAACATCCATCATGCCTACAGCTCTGACCAAGATGTATATATATTTATGTCTGAATCACAAAATCACAATTTTTATTGTATTGATGTGGGTCTGATCTTAAATTGTCTGGTTATATTTTAATTCTGTATTATCATGTTAATGCATCTTTGATAAAAGAAAGTATCAATATCTTTCAAAAACGTAAGTATTTTGAAACAAAACAGTAGTGTACAGTAAAGTACAGCACATAGTGAACAGTTTCTCATAAAGGCACCTGGAACAAAGCCACAATAATTCCGCAATAACTCTAAACTTTCCCAGAGGCAAGAAACAGCCATGAATACAGGCAACAAGATGTTAGGAAGGGATATGAGAACCAAGGACACTGCGGATGTTAAGTAGTAGATCTGGAATAGTTGGCATCTCAATTATAAACGAAGATTTCTCTCATCGTGCTGAAGGCTAATGTGGTTAGGTCAGCCTAGCAGCCCTTGAAAGAAATCTGACTCGTTGCTAAAGCCCTTGTTGCCACGGTGGGTGTCCAGAGGAGAGTTTATTTTAATAAGATGTGGCATGCCAGCGCAATGAGTAAGGAAGAACAGAAAAGCACTCTGGGTTATGGAGCAGATAGGGATATAATATCCAGAAATACATACACAAAGAAATCTGCTATGTTTTCCAAGCATACAATGATGTTCTGAAATACTTAATGACACGTAGGCTAATATGCAAAGTTTCTTTATTTCCATTTGAATGTCTGTAAATAAAATGTCACTCTTTTCATCTTATAATGTTTAATAAAGTTTGACTTTGCTGGCAGATCAACATTTCCATGACAAAGAGCTTACGAGAGGCTTCCTGTGAATGCTGATCCATCATGCCTGCAGCTCAGACCATGATAAACGACTCTCTGTAAGGCCTCTGAAATTTAGCTAAGATCATTTTCCACTCTTAACCTGAGGAAAAGAAGCCTTTAAAGGATGCATTTATTTTACATTACATATTTGTTCCGAGAATTACAGAATGTTTTGAACCTGAGTGTTATTCAACCATCAGAAGACGAAAAAAATAATAGGAAAACAGAAAAAGCACAGAAGATTAAAATGAGCGAGGCAGCCAGCCCGGAATGGCTAAAGCTCATTTAATTAAAAAATTTAATAATAATATAGGCCTAGTATATAAATGATTTATAGTAATTTAATTAAATTAAATAATTTAATTAGCCTAAATGCTAATGGCTTGATGCTGAATGCTAAAAAAGATTAGAAAAACACAAACTGTTCTCTTTAAGGGTTAAACAGCATTGCCACGTACTCTTTAAAGCTATTAATTTAACTGCAAATATCAGGTTACAAAATGATTTTTAACAATTCATTGACGACTGAATCAATCCTGGTGGTTCTCTATGGAGCGAATTAATAACTCAACGACTCACTGAACAGTGGTCCACTTTCGGACAACCCAACGATAATGTCAGTTCTAATATATGTTTTTCCTTGATGTAAAAAGTACAACATACAGCAAATGATTGCACAATGTATAATTTAAAACAAGCTTTATTTTGGGGAAAAGTTAATAATTACCTGCTAATTCTACTGAAACTGTCCTCTTCTTTGCCGTGTTGATGTAGGGGTTATGCCAACACAGTAACTTTGGTATTAAAATGATTTGAGGAGCGTTTATGTTTAACTTCCAAGTCGGTGGCTTGTTAAACAACATAATTCTCACTGCACATGAAGACAGCATTTCCGGCAAAAGTTAATAGGCAGATTTTATGATCTATATCATGACTTCAACAAACTGACCGGTGACATAATGAAAATACAATAAACAACTTTATATTATTAATAAAACAACACCTTTATATTATTAATAAAACTTTACAGACTTTGCAAATAAACACCAATATGTGCTTACATATGGTTTTATTGAAATGTTTAGAGCACCCCGCGACCACACTCTCCATTTGATGATGTGAATGAACCATGGAATCTGTTTTTGAACCGGTTCATTGAAACGAGTTGTTCTGGTTGAACTGATTCATGTAAATGAGTTGGACCAGAGATTGTCTTACTACTGGGAGATGAGAGGGTCTGTATTACTTACAACCCGAATTCCGGAAATGTTGGGACGGTTTTTAAATTTGAATAAAATGAAAACTAAAAGAATTTCAAATCACATGAGCCAATATTTTATTCACAATAGAACATAGATAACATAACAAATATTCAAACTGAGAAATCTTACAATTTTTTGCACAAAATTAGCTCATTTCAAACTTGATGCCTGCTACAGATGCCTGCATGGTATAGCATCTCCTCTTATTTTCAAAACAGTTTGAAGATGTCTGGGCATCGAGGTTATGAGTTTCTGGAGTTTTGGTGTTGGAATTTGGTCCCATTCTTCCAACTGCTGAAGAGTTTGTGGTCGTCTTTGACCTATTTTTCATTTAATGATGTTCCAAATTTTCTCTATAGGTGAAAGATCTGGACTGCAGGCAGGCCAGTTCAGCACCTGGACTCTTCTACTATGAAGCCATGCTGTTGTAATAGCTGCAGTATGTGGTTTTGCATTGTCCTGCTGAAATACACAAGGCCTTCCCTGAAATAGACATCATCTGGAGGGGAGCATATGTTGCTCTAAAACCTTTATATACCTTACAGCATTCATAGTGCCTTTCAAAACATGCAAGCTGCCCATACCGTATATGCACTTATGCACCCCAATACCATCAGAGATGCTGGCTTTTGAACTGAATGCTGATGACATGCTGGAAGTTCTCCATCCTCTTTAGCCTGGAGGACACTGTGTCCGTGACTTCCAACAAGAATGTCAATTTGGACTCGTCTGACCATAGAACACTTTTCCACTTTAAAACAGTCCATTTTAAATGAGCCTTGGCCCACAGAACACAACGGCGCTTCTGGACCATGTTCACATATTGCTTACTTTTTGCATGATAGAGCTTTAGTTGGCGTCGGCAGATGGCACGGCAGATTGTGTTTACCGACAGTGGTTTCTGGAAGTATTCCTGGGCCCATTTAGTAATGTCAATGACAGAAACATGCTGATGAGTGATGCAGTGTCGTCTGAGGGCCCGAAGACCACGAGCATCCAACAAAGGTCTTCGGCCTTGTCCCTTACGCACAGAGATTTCTCCAGTTTCTCTGAATCTTTTGATGATGTCATGCACTGTAGATGATGAGATTTGCAAAGCCATTGCAATTTGACATTGACTTACTTTTAAAGTATTCCACAATCTTTTTACGCACTCTTTCACAGATTGGAGAGCCTCTGCCCATCTTTACTTCTGAAAGACTCTGCCTCTCTAAGACATCCCTTTTATAGCTAATCATGTTACAGACCTGTTGTAAATTAACTTAATTAGTTGCTAGATGTTCTCCCAGCTGAATCTTTTCAAAATTTCTTGCTTTTTCAGCCCTTTGTTGCCCCCGTGCCAACTTTTTTGAGACCTGTAGCAGGCATCACATTTGAAATAAGCTCATTTAGTGGATAAAAGTATAAAATTTCTCCGTTTAAACATTTGTTATATTCTCTATGTTCTATTGGGAATAAAATATTGGCTCATGTGATTTGAAAGTCTTTTAGTTTTCATTTTATTCAAATTTAAAAAATGTCCCAACAATGTCCCAACTCCTGCCATTGTGTGGCATTGCAAAGTCCAAATATCTGTTAAAATGTAATTTATTACGGTGATTAAAACTGAATTTTCAGTATCATTATTTTAGTGAATTGTTTTTTCAGATAAAAAAAGAGCTAATAAAAATGATTCATATTTGATTCCAACATGTTTTAGGCCTTTTAGAGTAGAATATTTAAATGCAGTCACTATATTTTTAATTCAGCTTTATAAATTATAGGGTTTATTCTAGTATTTTAATCATATTTATTGTAAATGTATCTTTTCAATGTATCTTTTTGAATCTCTTTTTGAGTTAATTAATTCTAAAATGTTTGTGATTAAATTAGAAATTATTATTAAAGTTTATAGTTTTATATATTCACAGAGTTTCAAAATCTAGCTTGTTTTGATGAATGGATGTACATTCAAAAGATTATTTAAAATTATGGCAGAACATTTCATTTTTAAGTAGTCACTGTCATTCATCAAACTCATAAATTAAGAGCAGTTCAACCGAAAGTACAGGAGTGTTTACATGAGTGCATATGTCAGAAAAAAAACATTTGTTTGGACATATGGTTTTGTTTCTTTTTGTCATTGCAGTACTCATGGCTTTCATTGTCATAAGCTGGACTTGGGTATATGAAGGCCAACAGAGACCTTTATATAAGCCCTAATGTCCACAGCTGTGCAACTGAAAAGGATATTGCCGTCTGAGTATGCACAAAATGTGTGATAAATATCAACATCCGTAGCTCTTTTCCTTGTCCACACCAGGTCTAAATCATCTTTTACGTGACAGAGTGAATCTGGGACAGATTTAAAATGGCCATGGTATGGAAATCTGAAATTTGCCACAGCATGCAATACTGAGGGAACAAGATTGGTTAGACAGCTGCTCAAATTTATTGGCTTAATGGTTTTATTGATTTGAATTATTGGTTTACATGGAAAAACAAATAGAAGAAAGGATGAGTAAGGGATGAGTAAGTTTAGCAACAGTCACACAAAGGGTATTGTAGAATACACTGGAGTTGAATGAATGAGAAAACTGTAGCAGGTCTTCTGTGCCTGCAGTTTGGTAGGTGATCCTCACAAACACTCCCAACCTTTTAACACACTGTCCACAGTTCATAAGTGCCTGTTCTCAAGTGTCTCTCGTATGCACACATACACATATACTCACAAGGAAGTTTATTAACCCTTGACCGACTTGCCTCATGAAAGCTCTGCTTCATTCCTTTGATGATAGCTTTTCTTTTGAGCCTTTCATTACACAGTGGAAAAAGTGATGTGGCAGTCATTTTATTCGGGATATATTAAGCTATTAAAAAATACATTAAAAAAATGTAATTAAAAATGTCTGGGTGATGTAATTGTTTGAAGACTTTAATAGAAATAAATCTCATTAAATGGCTGAAATTTAAATTAAAAAGAAATGTAGAAAAACATAGTTGGGCATAATCATCAATCTATCCATCCATCTATATCTTTAATATAAAAACATAAAATATACAACTATATTGTATATATATATATATATATATATATATATAAATACAATAAATAAATTATACTATAACTAAAATACTATATGTAGCCTACTATAACTGTAAATATCTGTGTACATGCCTTTATTGTGTGTGTGTGTGTGTATATACACATACACACACACACACACACACACACACACGCACAATAAAGGCATGTACACAGATATTTACAGTTATAGTAGGCTACATATAGTATTTTAGTTATAGTATAATTTAATGTTTATATATATATATATATATATATATATATATATATATATATAAACATTGTTTTGTTTGTTTTAAAACATGATTTTTAGTGTCATCTTAGAATTTTGGGGGGTGTGGGAAAGTTTTGCTGGCCACTGAATTTGTGTTCTTCATACCATATCATAAGGTCATAAGATTATAAAGTTAAGAGATTCATTGTTAACTACTGAATTCTACTATACCTATTGTCTAAAAATACACCAACCAATGTAATGTTCAATTTTGCTGATACAAAGTAGACACAGTTTATAGCAATGTTTGCTGTCAAATAAAGTTGATCTATGAGGTTGATACTGAGTTCTAAGTCAGTGTTCCCTCAGATCGGCCAGTAACAACAATCCAGTGCCAGACTAGATGGTTTTCAGCTGACCATGAATCTTTCTCTTGCCATTGCCTTTAATACACTGGAGGTGGCAAATGTTCCCAATGCAAGAAAATAAAAGAAGAGACAGCTGTTGTTCTCCTGCTGTGATAAAAGACTCTCTAGCCAGCTAGCAAAACTGGACTCTGGATCCTCATAGTTCCTTAATGCTACTTAACATTGAGTCCAGAGTTGAAGACACTGATGTATTTGAGGTATGGTGTATGTTCAAGACATGGATCCTTTGCATTCAAATCACAGTACTGCATGCAAATCATTCAGGATGTGAGAACAGGAAAAACACGTGGTACTATCCCACAGTTTCAACTTCATAATTATTCCATATTTTGATTAATAACTCTTGAACAAACATTATACCTAGCACATCAGTAGTAGATCACAGTTTCACAAAGTATCAGAGTTTCACAGCAGCACACTGTTTTTCCACAATCCAGTCTGCTCTTTATTATATCCTTTTATAAAAGGCAAAAGGCAATAAATAAAATGTGATTTTAAAACACTAAATATGAGTCATACAATGTCTTTCATGAAAGGGGCCCAGTGACTTGAAATGAAAATAAGAATGTGACTCCCAAAGGCATATATAATAGATTTAGGGAAAGCCTAAGGCGAAACCACACTGGTGTCGAGCAAAGGTACTTGATCGCAAAGCCAACCAACGCCCAAATGCTTGAAGAAAACAAGACCAAAGATTATCCAGCTGCTGCCCATTTACCTCCAGCTGCTCAGTGACCACAAATTTCACCACCCCCATGACTGCCACCTCCTACTGTAATGGCACTTTAGCCAAACATCTCAAAGATCATGTGAAATAGAGTGAGAACACGACACCAGAAAGTCCAAAGCTGATGTGGAAGACCCATCTCTCACTGGGAGAACTGCAAAACAGGCCTGTTTGGAAAGTACACATCACTCAAATGCCAATAACAATTTCCAATGGGCTTATTTTGAGCACCAGTCATACTGGGCCTTTGCGTCAATATGCCATCATACGATAACAGCTGTGGGAAGGGGAATAATTGCCTGGGAGATAAGACAGCTGAGAGTGAGTGTGAGTGAGAGCGAGTAGGGCTGGAGACAGCAGTTTGTTTTAAGTCCTTTGTTAGCTTGACCGCTCGATAACCCTTGTACTTCATGAAAAGTGGCGGTATGGAGGACATGTTTGCCTTTCAGCAACATTTATTAGATGTTTAAGGCTAGTTCAACACTCCCAACAAACACCAGTGGTTGTTGGGTTTTTAGCATCACTGAAACTTTGTATCACTCCAAGTGTGTGTTCCAGATAGAGTGTTTCAGTCCATTAGTCGTGGGAATTTTTCAGTGAATCTTTGTGCAGGTTACATTGCTACACCAAGTAGATGGCAACAAGTGTCTTTATGAGTGAGTCATTGGAAACATTCACTCAAGAAAATCGTTCATTCTGAAACAAAACAAGTGGCAAGGAAATGCATACTGGCATACTACTCTATCATGTAAAAGCAATCGCAGAAGCAGAATGCTGTTCTGAATTCAAAAATGTCTATATGAGTCATTCAATGATTCATTCATCTAATTTGTTTAACAACACATTGATTCAGGAGTGAAACAAGCCACTGTTAACTGTGACAGAATGATTGACTTATTATGATGACAGGATTCGAACTCGGAGCGCCCGTAGCGCAATGCTGCTATATATTGGTGCTGAAAACAGGCTGGTTTGCAATAAAGAATGCATGTATTTGTGTTTGAATGTTTGATTGATAAACCTTGATTCATTCAGGAATGATATGCTCGATATGCACAATGGTGAAACCTACTTTAGCTATTGTTTTTTTTCTCAGTTAGCAAAGCAAAAGTTGACTATTGCTGGCAATACTGTCTAAAATGTAAATGACATTTAAAAAAAAATCGCAATAAGCAATAATCAAAGTAGGATATATAGGCTATAGCTATTACATTTTCTGAAGAAAATTTCAGATGTGCCTCAATCGTGTTCAAATCTCTAACCTAATTTGCTTTATCCTTGTCTTGAAAAACACCAATAACGCTTTAATAAAAGCATGAATAACCACCAATAACAAAGTAGACAATAAATAGAGAATTTTACATTTTCTAAAGAAAATGTCAGTTGTGCCTCAGTCATGTTAAAATCTCTAGCCTATTGCTTTACGCTAGTCTTGAAAAGCGCCTATAAATTATTAGTCCACATAAGTCCAAATAAGTCTACAACTGACAGAACATAGCAGCTTAACACCTTTGCAGAATTAACAACTAGTAAATTATTGGTCCCCCTTAAAGATAACTAAAAAAAAAGGTTTAATTGTATAACCTGCTTAAAACAACTTTTATCTGAGAAGTAAGTCATATGGGATAAATTGACTTATCATCACTGGAAGTTAGCAGAGGAACTCCAGAAAGGCCCTGAAGAGATAACAGGCTGTTGTTAATCAACGTCAAAGCTTTATGGTGTGTTTCCCCATCTCACACCCAAGCTATTCCAGGACTGCTTGAGTGACATGACCATACTATGAAAGAACCTCTGTCTTCTTGTTTCCATCACATCTACGCCAATCATATACCTTCCACTGGTCCTCATTCTTTGTAAATTAATTCATCACCTTGGCATTGCCTCAGTGCTATAACTCACTAGCGACTGACATCGGCCTAAATATAGCCCCTCTTATTTTTCCCCAGCAGGACAACACAAGCGGCACCCGCAACTGGAGCAATCCCCACAGCAACAACACAATGTTGAAACAAACCCATCATTTGTGGGCCCATCTAAAGTTACAGGCAACACTGGGCTGGAAAATATAGCCAGTCCCATACTTCACATTCTTCTTTGAAACAGAGGCAGCAAAGTAAAATAAATGTTGGCAACCAGTCTGAATGTCTTCGGGTGAGAGAAACCTGATCAGTGAGTACATACATGTGTGTTGATTTGCTGCCCCCTACTGTGTATGAATATGACAGATGTGTCATAATGGACAATAATAAACCATAACCTCTGACAAACTGTTCTACAAAGGTCAGAGTTACACTGCTTACAGAAGTTTCGCCTTACAGACATCAATGCGTAAAACAGATTAAAGAAACGGGATGGAGAGTTTGAGCCTAAAGAAAAAGAGGCAAAAAAGAACCTCTTCTTGACAACACAAATTCTTTGAAAAGTAACCATGGTGATTGTGGTTTAGTGCAATGAGAGTTCTGAAAGCATGATTTAGGGGGAGAGAGAGACATAAATCGAGGTGGTTTTAGATGTCATGCTATACAGATGGCAAGAGTGCTGAAGTATGTGCACAAAGGTCAGGGGGACGTGAGCTTGGCCAGGAGTTTGGTACAGGCATGTAACTCATGGCTCGATGGCCTTCTAGAAAAGCATAAGTAGGGACAGCTGAGCCATCTTGGACCTGGTTAGATTTCCCAAAAGGATATGCATTACCTCCATATCACAGATCATTGCTATATCACTCAGATTTAAGCTGCAAATACAGCAGTCTAAAGGAGTAGTTTTTTTCTCCATTCAATTTAAATTGCATTAGACATTGACTATTTGCATGACTGTTTTTCTTAACAAGGAAAAAACAATTATTCTAGTTTCACTCAAGATCTATTCTTCAATAAAAGTTTTAAGACCCATTCACAGTAAGGATAACTATAATGATAACAATAAAGAGTTTTAAAAATTGTTCTAAATTTATAGTCCAAACTACAACTATAACAATAACAGCACAGAAGAACAATATCATTAATTGGAATCACTTTCAAAATGACTTTTCCCAGCTGATGAATAATAAAAGCAATGACAGGCAATCAGAATCCATTCTGCTTTAAAGAGCTTCAGGTGGCAGCTTTAAGTTGGCAGATATCAGAATGGCAATGCATGCTTATAATAAACAGAATTATATTGTGAGTTGGTGTGGACGCCAATGTAGTTGTGACTCCAATATTGTTCTTGGTGTGAATGGGCCATTAATTTTTCTCATCAATTTTTTCATGACTAATTACTCCGAAATTACTCTGAATTATTGAGGGAATCAGTAATATACACTCAGTTTCAGCTCCTCAGAATGGAGCATGATTGGAAACACTACACAAAATTATTATGCCAACAAGAAGGGCCAATAGTTTGCGCTCTCACGGTCTAACAAAGTTCCAGAGTGGCTATAAATTGCCATCATTTGGAGTTAAATAGGATTCCTTTGGGTACTGGAGATCTGTTCCGGTTTATAAATAGGCATAAACTTGAAATAACAGGGATTTTACCAACAAGAAAACCAGGAATATTATGGTAAGGCTCTAACATAGAACATGTCAGTTAGTGACAACAGTTTCTTACAATGATAAAGCCAAGCCATCTGTAAGGTTTAAAATTTAAAACAAACTTCAGTATTGCAGTTGCATGTGCATGCATGGTGAATCTGGCTGTTGATATATTTGGGTATGACATATTTCTTATGCAAGTAAGCACATTTATCCATGTTTACATCTGTATGCATTAATCTGGTACATCTATGGCATTAAAAATTATTTCACTATACAAGACAATATTAAATGCATCTCTAGCATTAAAAACTCTGAAACAGTGCAGCCATGGCTGTCCCTTTCATTCTGTTTTATTCACAGATCGTCTCTTCCAATTTACATTATTCACATACAACTGTACCCAGTAGTTACAATTCTCTTCAAGTTAAATAACTAAACATTAAAAATTAAAACACCCAAAGCACTTCTGCGTTCAACCCATAATAGCATGAATAACAACAAGGATTATTGTTTGTCACAAGCCTTTTTTAAAAACAAAAAAAAACAAAAAACCTAACATTGTACTGTGGTGATCAGAGAGAGGCATGAATTGGTCTTGTTGAATTGGAATAAAGTGTGTGAGGTCAGGGGCTTGATGAATGGTGATTCTGGTGTACGTTGGCGTTTAGCTCAGCTTGATTGTTGTGTAGCTTCCTTGTAATTTCCATCACGCACCATAAGAGAGGCTCTGATGGTGGGGTTGCTCTGTACGGTCTAAACAGAAGACAGTTTTTGGGTTTGGCACAGGTCTCTTGCATGCTGTGCTTCTTTCCACCGGGTCCCTCAGGCAGACGTTGATGAGGGACTCGCAGATTCAAGGCTTTATCCAACAGTTTATGACCTCAGAGGACCTCTGGAGGAAGAATATGGAGATTAGACATGTAAGTGTTTAATGTATTACAAAATGTAATTAATTCATTAGATTTTTATAAATTAGGACACACTGCTTAGGTACTCAAAGCTCACTTTTTTTTTCAGCATCTTGCGACAAAAGCGTCACGTTTTTAAGACTCAGACTGTATCCTTTTTAAACGATAAATTAAAAAAATATATATTTAAACACCTATATTTAATATACCTGGAATTTAATAAACAGAATAATTAATAATTATATTAATATTTTTAATTTATTATTTAGATACACTACTGTTCAAAATATTGTTACTTTTTTTTTTTTTTTTTTACTTTTATTCTTTTATTCTGGAAGGATGCAATATATTGATCAAACGAGATATTAATCAAAGAATCTTGGAAAAAATGTATCAGTTTCCACAAAAATATTAAAGGCAGGGTATGCAGTTTTTCAAAAACGTTTTAGAAAACCGAGTCAGGGCCGAGTCCCAAAACAAACATGTAGCCAATCAGCAGTAAGGGGTGTGTCTACTCGTGATATGGAGGAGAGAGCGTTCAGTGAACAGCCGAGCGACAGAAAGATAGAGATGGCGGATAAAAAACAAAAAGAGGAAAACGACTGCGGAACGATAAGGCAAGAAGTAGGACCCGTGTAAATATCAGATCAGCTTTGCAGCGCTGGAGAGAACTCAAGGAGCAGAAGGCCTGCGATCGGATGCCGAGGTTGCTTTGTTTCTTCTTGATAGGTGAGTAACACCGTGTCTACACCGGACGCGGCGCACCGCAACAGCTAAAGTCTGCCTACACTGGACGCGTGTATTTCAGCCGAGAATGGAGTTGTTTAAAACTCAAATCTGTGGCTTATTTATAAAAATAGCACCTATTTGAAAATGTGCTTCGCCGATTTCGGAGACATGAGCTCCACGCGATCACTGGGCGCTCAGTGCTCATGTAACCCTGAAGAGAGGAGCATAACCTCGGCTAGTCCTTCTGACATTTGCCCGCTGGCACTGATGTCTCTGTAGTGGTAAAACATAAGATATAATTTGTTTTGGGTAAATCTAACAGGTAATCTTTGGTCTTTATTCTATTGTTCTATTAATATGTTTAAATGAAAACGAAAAGAGGCAGTGGTGTTTGATATATTTCGTCTGTAAATACAGTGAGGAAGATTGCAGCAGCCGAGGCGAGCTGACTGATGTTATCAAGTACGCTGCTCTTTGCAGAATTACCGGACTTTTGATTATCGTCCGCGGGAGTTCACACCCGAGTCTAACTCGTGAAGTCCGAACTACCGAGGATGCAAGTCCGAAATTTGCGTACTTGGTATTGAGAAATGCGCGCAGACCTAACGTTACGTCACCAGACCATTTGCCTAATCTTCTCGGTAGTTTAGACCGCGATGGAAACGCAGACAGCAACAGGTCTGGGGGAAAAAAAGTTCCTGGGACATATTGTTCCAGGTAATTTCGGTGGAAAAGCAGCTTATGTTTCACAGAACTAATCGTTGCCTGGGTTGCGTAGGCTACGTATATGTGGGGCGGATCTATCAAAATAGGGGCGAGACCCTTTTGGGGTAGGGGCGTGTTTGTTTTGGTGATTTCAAATATCAACATTGGCTTCCAGAAATTGCTTACCCTGCCTTTAATTAGCACAAAGGGTTTCAACGTTGATCATGTGACACTGAAGACTGGAGTAATGTCTGCTGATGATCCCAGAAATAAATTGCATTTAAAAATATATTCAAATAGAAAACAGTTCTTTTAAATTGTTATAATATTTCACAATATTACTGTTTTTACTGTATTTTTAATCAAATATATTCAACCTTGGTGATCATAAGACAATTCTTTCAACATTTTAAAATCTTACTGACTCCAAACTTTTGAACAGTAATGTAAAAAACGTTTTATACACAATTACAGTTTCATGATTAATATCTCAGGAACTCATGGCCATTCCTACTTTTAGCTGGTTTTAGTAGGTTGCTTAGCTGGTATGGACCCATTTATGTTAAATTAGCACATTCAAAACAACCTGGTACAACATGGTTTTCCAGAGAGGTGCACAAAAATTGAGTGCTTTAGTCCTGAGAAAATGGATGTTTATATCTTTGCACTCACATGATCCGTCTATAATAATTCTATACCTAACATGAGATGAGGGTTGCACTCCAGATATAGCAAAGCAAAGATCCTGGATATCACTTGGGATTAAAAATGTACATCTCAGTTTACGAGAGCTGGCATGGCATGAGGTAAACCCCCTTGTGTTTTCTTTGCGGATGATTAATGGCTGGAGGGCTGTCTGCAGGAGGACAGGTGGAGGTAAGTGCTGAGGGGAACGGGACCAAGTAATGCTGACCAGGCCGAGGGAAAGGGGGGTGAAGAGCTAAGCCAAGGGGTCCTGTTTCCAATCTTGGGTGCCAGTGGGGCCGGATCAGGTCTTCATGACACCATTTCAGCAATCCAGCTCAGTGCCAGGCTCTTCACCCCCTTAACCCCTGCCTGACGCACCCGCAGGGCAACATACTGCCACTATGACACCCGCAGACAACATTAACCCTCCAGGTGCAAAAAATTTTGGGAAAGATGATGACAATCACTCTTTCCCACCACAAGAAACATTAATAGTTAACACACAACAAGAACTGTTAAAATGGACTTGTCTATAATGGACTTCTCTGAAAAATAAAATTTATCACGTCACAATGCAGTCTAAGAAGAACTTTTCAGATGCTCACCTGCCACATGCTGAGGCTTAATGGGGCCTGTTTTCTTAAGGAATGATTCTCCGCTCTCAAAGGCCATGATTGGCTTGTCGGGTCTGTCAATCTCTGATTTCTCCCGTCCGTTGTTGTGATTGGACAGTTGAATGATCTCTTCGAAGTGAGACGCCTCCCCTTTTGCTGACAGGCCATTCTCGTGCTTGGAAGTCTGAACACCATTGACCACAAGAACGGACAGACTGCAAAAGAAAACAGATGGTTTAAATGAGTGTTAAACCACTACAAATGTAATCTGTGTGAAAAATCTGAATATCGCAAACACAATTTGCGAATAAAGCAGTGTTTGCGTCCCATGTGTTCAAGAAAACAAGACTGTCACCTCTGGGTAAACTGACAGAATATAAAAACGCAAACACAGGACTTACCTTTCATTCACACCATCTTGTTTCAATGCCGGGCTTGGCTGGTAGTCAGCAGCTGCTAGGAAAAAGACAGAATGTCATGCTAATAGTTTCTTAAAATGGCAATCTTGTTTGTTTTAGCGTTCCTTTGCCAAATCAATGTTCCTTTCCCAGATGGTTGTACAACTGACAGAATAAACATTTCAACAGTTCATCTGGAATCGTTTCCCAGATTCCCAGTGCTCATTGTATTTACAACAGCTAGTTACTACATAATACATAATAGGAGTTTGCTCTGAATATGTCCTTTTGTATTTGTATTTACACTACCATTCAAACGTTTGAAGGTCAGTAAGATTTTTTTTTTTAATTCATACTTTTATTCGCCAAGGATGCTTTAAATTGAACAAAATTTAGAGAGAAATGAGTAATGAAATGAATAATGTTTAATCTCTATTTAAGACAAATGATGTTCTTCTGAATCTTCTATTTAAAAAATGTATCAGGTTTCCACAAAAAAATTTAAGCAACTGTTTTATACATTGACAATAATAAGAAATGTTTCTTGAACACAAAATCAGCATATTAGAATGATTTCTGAAAGATCAAAATTCAGCTTTGCCATCACAGGAATAAATTACATTTTAAAATATATTGAGAAAAAAAAAAACAGCGTTTTAAAATGTAATAATATTTCACAATATTTAATAATGTTAATAATACCTGTACTGTATTTTTGATCAAATACGAATTTGAACAGCAGTGTATGTATTTCTAGTGGCTAATAAGAATAATACTAGCAGCTGGATGAAAGTAGACTTGACAGTCATTCATCCAGTTGGGGAAAAAAAACAGCTACTGAGTGTCAAAGCTCTACGTAAACAGACTGTGATGGATTCTCCATGCCGCTGTGCCAATTTTCATACTCCATTACAGAAAGCACTGGTTTTGAACGGCAACAGGGATTCAACATGACGCAAGTAACAAACAGTAGTGTGTACACAGTTTTGCACGCTATCCCGTCTCTGGCAGACTACATGGAGCAACAAATCCATCTCCCAACCTTGAGGAAATATTGCAGATATAAACTTAATCTTGAAAAAGGGAGGTTTTGAAAGGGGTGTGGACGTGGGAACATTTATTTATGCTTTTCCTAACAAGGGAAAATGATTTTGAAAGTTGGACCCGAAGAAATAAAAAAGGTACAATGACAGAGCCAGGGAAAACATTATGTGGGACTGACGTAAACGGGCTGTTGCTGATTCAAACAGATCTAAATAGAAATGTTCAAACAGTCCTGAATAAAGCACTAAATGCCAAATCCAACTAAAGATTATTTGTAAGTAGTGATATGAACACTGAATTTATACTAAGATTCTTAAACCAACATCATTTTAATCTAACGTCATACCTTTATTCATCTCAGAATCTGAAGCTTTTCCATTGACTTGAGACGGAGATTTTGTGTCTTTCTGCATGAAGGAAAGAAAAGAAAAGAGCACAATTAAATTCTGAGCTCTTGAACCACAAGGGGAAATTGGAGCCTTGCTACTGCCGCAGTGAGGCCGCTTTAAATGAGAATGGCCCTGTACCTTGTCTCCTGCATCTGTTTTGCGTGTTCTTTTCATAATCTCCTCCAGACGCTAAAAACAATGCACAGAAAAGACAAAAGTAAAGCATAGAAAATGTTTCAAGGGTTTCACAATCAAATTTCAATCTGGAAATAAACAAAGTTTTTGAACTTTGAAAAATGTAAAACAAAGGAAACATGATGACGTAACATGAAGAAGAAATATTTAAGATTCTGGACTATTTATAGGTTACTAATCAAGTAAGCAAACATTGTGGCTGATCTTGTAACTTGTTGGTCATGAAGCACAAGATATTCTTTGGATCATTCCCCAATCATGCTGCAGAACATGGTCATCAGGTTTCACACAAACTTGTGGAGTTCATTTAATGTTTAGTTCGTTTATATGTCTGTCTATATGTAGCGCTGTGGTCCTTTGAGGCACAACATTTTGTTCTTTTGTATGTCTCCACATATGGGGGAAAGACAATAGAGCTCACTTGAACTTGAAGTGAAAAGAGAACAGTTTCATATTCATTTTTCCAGTAAACTTTTCACTCATATTTATGATAATGTAATTAGTACAGAAAAATAATGTATTCAATTAGAAAAATGCAAGTGTATTTAATTTATTTCATTTTTTTAATTCATTTTGTTTTATTTCAACAATGAATGTACATTATTCTCAATTCCAAATTGTACTGTTTACGGACATATATATCTCTGGCCCTCTGTATCTCTTTTTGTATATATTTGTAATTAAAATTATGTATTAAATTAGAAAAAAATGTAATTTAATTTAATTATTCCACATCATTCCAAAAGGTGATTTTTACTTTTATCACTAGATATCTGTCTGGTTCTTTATATATCTTTCAAAGTTTCAAAATCAGAAACTGCAGCTTTAAGCATTCCAAAAGACAGCGGCAGGTGTTTACTGAATTCGAAGAAACACTACAGTGCGTCAAGCTCAGAGGACATTGTGTCTTCCAAAAATCACACCATGAGCTGAGGACAGTTGGGTCGAGGCTCTAACGCAGTCCTGATAAACTGACTTGCAGCGGGACGTAGTGTCCTAGTGGGGTAATATACTACTGGAACAGAGTGAACGAGGCTAACCTCCATTAAACAGGTTCACAGAATGGGATCAGAGGGTGTATGTCAAAGTGTTGTATGATTTATGGCAGATGCATGAATCTTGAGAGCTCGCACTTCACTATGATTCTACAGTCACCTTAAAAACATATTTTGGTCTACCACATTCTATGCCTGAAAGCTACTGAGAGCATGTGTGACTAGTTCGGAGAGGAAATGAAAGGATTTAAATAGACTGCTGAGTTTTCAGTTTGTGAAGATATGCAAACAGTTGGTTTTAAAGATGCATAATGATTTCAAAATGACCTTATAAAGAAAAATATAAATGTGAGGTGGAAACCCTTCTGACCTTCTTTCTCTCCAGCCTCTCCTGCTCCTCCTTCTGGAAGTGTTTCTCTCTCTCCAGTCGCTGTTTCTCGGCCTCCTCTCGGGCCTTTGCTTCAGCCTCCTCTTTCTTCAGACACAATGATCATACGATCAGATTCACACTGAACACAACTTTCTCTGCAGTCATTCATTCATCTGCTGCTGATGACATTTTATCCAATGAATTTCTATGATTTTTTTTTTTATTGTTATCATTTAGTGGTTGAGTTTCTTTTTAAATATTTTTAATTAAATACCAGTTACTTTAGCTGATGAAACATAATATAACTAGAAAATTCTATGATAACTATAGAAATGTCCATGACTTTTTAATATTTTATGTATTTCTATGGCTTCTCCAGGCCTTGAATTAAAATCACAAAATGTCTTTATATTTCCTTGTTTTCCATTACTGTGGGAACTCTGATAACAACTTAATATCTATTTAAATACCGTTTTGAACACCAGGTGGTGGTAAAACCTCAAAAATGCTACTACGTTAAATGGGACAGTTAATTTTAATGCATTCCTAGAAGTAGTAAGAGCAGATTTGTAAGAACCTGACTAACTTGTGTAGCATTTTTTGTCTCATCCTGCTTCAAAAATGAGGATACAAGTGCATGCTCATATTTTACAGCATTTAATAGAAAATGTAGGTCATATATGGATCAAACCCTAAAAACTAAAGACCAGTGTTGTTACTGTTAAGTAAAACTAAAACTATTAAAAATAATTTTTGGCATTTGAAAAAGCTGAAAAACAAAAAATATTATAATATTAGTAAACATTATAATAGTATATAAATAATATTTAAATGACACTGATCAGGACACAACCTAGGCCAGATCTGAACCCATGTCTCCCATATGAGCACCACGGCTCAACATATCTTGAGCATGTGCGCTAAGTGCCTGGCCATGGCTCTGATCCAACCAAGCAATTCAATATTCAGTACTGGAAAGTCTATATATGTACTGTACATGACTGTCAGTATATGCATTTATACAGCTTTGATTTGACAGAGTGAAGTGAGTTGCTTAGTATTCTGGGAAATGCAGCATTTCTGACCTGTTTCTGAAGGCGTTCGTTCTCTTCTTGTTCGATTTTGGCTCTTTCCTGTGCCTCCTTCTTGTCCTGCAGGCGTTGAGCTTCCTCTCTTAACTTCTCCTGCTCCGCCATGAGCTGCGCCTCCTCCTCCCTGCGCCTCCTCTCCTCCACCTCCTGTGCTAGCCTCTCCTCACGCTGAAGCCTGTGTGATGGAGGACAGTCAGTCATTATACACACGTAAGATAAAAATGTCCCTTCAGGTAGCATTAAACATTGAACTTTGTGAATTATTGAAAAAATGATGCAAGTGGACTTTGGTGTCTCTTGCAAAATTGATCATTTTGCTGTGGCTGGAAACATGAAACTTGAAATGCAAAGTGGATGGAGAGTGTGAATCAGTGAATCTTTTTAGTCGTGACCAAAATATCTGCACCCCTAGTTACCAGTGACATTGGAGCATAAACAGTGTGGAACTCTCATTACGCTGTTTCCAAAGTCCCTTTTGGCTCATAAATGTGCTAAACTCATAAACTGTCACTGAGAACATCAGACGTCAACAGCTCCACACCACAGAGGCTATTCCTGGAGCACAGCCTGATGGAGCAGGACATGTTTAAAAGCATACCAGAACATGTGTTAGCTGAGGTGGAGTTTGGCTTGGACGGTAGGGATACAAAGGGTCAAAAGTTTAAAAAGTTAACATTTTATAGAGGTTAAATTGTTACCCTGCCTCTTTATTAGACAGATATAGTGGAAATGACAGGTAGTTATTGGTGTGATAAAAGTGGAATGGGATCAGTGCATGTTGCAAGCTGGACTCAAACCAATGTTTCCCACATGAACCTATCTGCTGCATTATGGAGTTTCTGTTGAGGAACGGGCAGTCAATTTAAATTTCAAGTGAAAATGAGGATGTGGTCATCATTTTTAAATAACTGAATAAAATAAAAAAAGCATATATATGTATATATATATATATACACACACTGTTTGTATATATTCAAAAGTTTGGGATCAGTAAGATTTTTAAGGGAGTCTCTTCTGCTCATCAAGGCTGTATTTATTCGATCAAAAATATAGAAAAAACAGTAATATTGTGAAATCTTAATGCAATTTCTAATATTGGTTTCCTATTTTAATATACATTAAAATAGAATTTATTTTGACGCAGCGCTGGATTTTTAGCATCATTACTCCAGTCTTCAGTGTCACATGATCCTTCAGAAATCATTCTAATATGCTGATTTATTATGAGTGTTGAAACAGTTGTGCTGCTTCATATTGTTTTTTGAAACATGATACTTTTTTCTTTGATTCTTTGATGAATACAAAGTTAAAAAGAGCAGCATTTGTTCAAAATAGAAATCTTTTCTAACAATATAAGTCTTTACTATGACTTTTTATTCATTTAACACATCCCTCCTGAATAAAAGTATTAATGTCTTAAAAAAAAAAAAGAAAAAAAGAAAAAAATGTACTCACCCCAAACTTTAGAATAGCATTGTATATTGTAACACAAAATTTCTTTTTTAAATAAATGTTGTTCTTTTAAACTTTTTATTAATCAGAGAATCAAAAAAAAAAAAAAAACATCACAGGTCCCAAAAAAATATGAAGCAGCACAACGGTTTCCAACATTGATTATAAATCAGCATATTAGAATGATTTCTGAAGGATCATGTGACACTGAGGACTGGAGTAATGATGCTGAAATTTCAGCTTTGATCACAGAAATAAATTATATTTTAACATATATTAAAATAGAAAACTGTTATTTTAAACTGCAAATATATTTCACAAAATAACAGTTTTATTCTGTATTTCTGATCAAATAGATACAGCCTTGATGAGAAGAAGAAACTTCTTTAAAAAAAAAAACATTAAAAATCTTACCGATCCCAAACTTCTGAGCGGCAGTGTATATACACACAGTATGTATATATATATATATATATATATATAAATGAATATAAAATAGGTAACCTTTCTATCTCCTGCTGTTCTTTACGTTCTTGCTCTTCCTTCTCTCTCTGTTCACGGGCCTGTCGTCTTTTTTCGGCCAGGATGCGGGTGGCTTCCTCTGGGTTATTGGTGCCAGCCATAGGTTTGCCTGGAGAAGGAGCTGGAGAAGCCAGCTGTGGGAGAGCAGGGACTACAGAGGACTCCTTGGGGACAGAGGGTGCAGAAACCGTCATGATTGGTGCACTTGCAACAGGGGGCGTGTCCAGAACAGATGACAGGACAATGGAGGGGACAGGAGAAGAGGCTGGAGAAAACACAGAGAAACGAAGTGGGGAAAAAATGAGGACTGGAGGGAGGGTAAAAAAGTGTAAAATGAAAAACTTGCATGTTTTAATGGAAAAACTCCTGTTAAAAGAGAATCATGTGGCAACACCACAATCATCACCACCACACTCACTCTTTGGTTCTTCAGGTGTAGCAGGCCTGCAGGTCTCTTTGACCCTCTCTATGGCGACAGGCGAGGCAGTGCGGGTCTCCACGCGGGCAGGGGTCCTGGCCCTCTTGGGTCTGGCTTTAGGAGTGCTCGGACTCGCTCGTGCTGAGGGAGGTTTGGGAGATACTGCAGGACTGGGGGAGAACGCACGGCCTTTGTGCGTCACAGGAGACGCAGATCTCAGTTTGGACACTGGACTCGGACTAGAAACATGAAGAGAAACTCAATTTAATGGCTAAGCTGAAAAAATGTATTATACAACATGTTTTTGTTCGTTTATTTTCTTCTTAACGCCATTCCAGCATACATGGCTATATCCATGGCGAGAACCAGTTAATCCATACACAAGTCTATCTTATACACAAGTCTGTCTTACACACATGTTGAGGGAGGGACTAATACAACATGTTCACAGCAGGGGCAAGAACATGACCTAAAATGCAGCCTGATATTTCATAATATCCTAGAAATAGATAAATGATGATTAAACACATTAAACACATAAAAGCACCTTTAAAACTAAAGCTAAACTATGTATCTATATAGCACAGCTTGAAACTAAACTATGACTTCTGGCTACTACAAAAAGGTGAAATGTTTAGTCAGAGACAGCATTACATAACACAGCTTTGGTTTAACAGAATTAGAAAATGCTCAGGGCAAAAAGGTCCATTAAAAAGCTTCTATTGTATCTTCCTTTTGAATGTGAAAGCAGTGCTTCCAGAATATGAGCATCTAAAACTGTTTAGATGTTTCTAAGACTGTTTCACTCTGACCAGAAACTGAAATGAACTAAGAATTTTATTTATCTATCCATCTATCTATAAGACTAAAACTAATCCAAATTGATCTATAAAATTAAATTTAGGTTATAGGTTTAGATGTTATATTGCTAGATTACAGTCATCTTACCTGGACTCTATCCTGGTTTTCATTGAAGGCATGGACTGTCTCTTCTTCAGCACCTTCTCTTTGGTGATGGTACTCTTCTCCTTTTCATTTTCTCTCTCCTTTTCTTTCTTATCCTTCCTCATCTTTTGAAAAAAGATAAGACAAAAATAAAGACAGTGACTCACAAGCAGGTGTAAGACTTTGTTACCTCTAAATTTGAATTTCTCATTAAAATGTCTATTTGATCAGATGATATTTCACTCACAATATCTGCTGTTTTTTAGTTCTAAAGTGCATTGTTGTAATAATGGCCACTTTAATAATATTAATGATTACATTAACAAGGCAACATTACCATGTTTCATAATGAAGATTAGTGCTGTGCGGGTACATAAGACAAAACAGGATGGAAATCAAAACTTGGATATATGGATTTATGGACATGTGGATGAATGATGAATTTCTCACCTCCTCTTATATCACAGCAAAATATGATATAACAGGCAGGATGGATGGAGTATAAGAAAGATGCAGAGTGAAAGGAAGTCTTAAATGACTCACAGGTGTGGAGTCTCGTCTGCGCTGGGCGATATCGGGCGTGCTGGTGGTGACCCTCCAGCGCTCAGAGCAGCGGTGATATGGCCGACGAGCACACGTTGAGAGAGGGCTGGCAGACACCGAGCGCGGACACAACGGAGACTCTGCATGAAAGAACACACATTTAAATCCCAATATGCAGCATATAGAACAGAAAAAGGTCATGCTGTTTTTTTCTGACTTGCACAGGCCCTAAAAATAGAAGAATACTGCAAATTAGTGTTTAAAAAACTTTGCTAAAAGACTGAGGCTAATCACAAATGTAAAGGGTACTATGATTGCATCCTGTCACTCACGGGCATCTTTGGAGTTGTTCAGCACACTAGCAGCACTGCGGCTACGAGCCAAGAAGGAGAGAGTGGGCGTCATCAGCCTGTCTACAATGCTGCTCTCCCAGGGACTCAGCTGCATGCTACGAGCTGCAAGAAAAGATTAAAAATGAGTTCCTATTAAAATATGCTTGCAACAACCCCTTTCCCAACTTTTACATGAATATAATACACAAAACAGTTGCGATATTACTAATTTTTATAATGATAAGATCATGTCAATGACAAACAACGGTGTTTGTCTCCCTTGCTGTCAACAGGGATGAAGGTGAGCCCGCATGAGGATTTCACAACACTGCCACATGCTAGAAAAGCCAGTAGAGGTGAACAGTAAACAAGTCCAAAAAAGAAATTTTGTGAGAATGAGCTAAAGTTTGAAACATGTTGAAAGAAGAATTCATCTAAAAATAAGAATTCTGCAATTTATTCACCCTAATGTTGCTACAAACCAACATTAGGGTTTTTTGTGGTTTGTCACTATAAACTGTGTTCAGATTCATCAAAATATCAGATAGTGTATTTCAACTCTCAACAGTGTTATTTTAAGTATTTTAAGTAATATTTAGATTTTATTTTAACATGTTCGGTTTTCAGTTTAATTTAAGATTTTTGGTATATTTTTATCAAAAGTTTTTCTCATTTTTATTAGTTTTTAAAAAAAATCTTTATATTTTTTATTTAATTTTCATCTACTACATTTATTTTAGTTTTAGCCATTTTAGTATTTCAAATTAAACTACACAAAAATGAGAAATAACCCTACAATAACCCTAATTCTAAACTTATGTGATTTTCAAGAGAAAAGAAAAAGGGGAAACAAGAAAGAGCCACAGGTAAATGCATGGTAAGATGCGAAAAGCAAGAGCACAAGAACAATCAGGGGCTAGACAGGCATTTTAGAAGAGAGATCGAGAGAGATATTGCCCATAGCTGAACATTCATCAGCTCTCTGTAGTAAAGTCTCTGCTCATGGAAAACTTCCCAGACTCGATTAGCTGTCTCAGCACTAAGCATGAACTCTACTTTCTGCTCTACTCCATCTATTGTTTAGTGTGTGCCCTACTTACGACTGAGTTTTCACGACCTCAGTACATCCAATAAAAGAAGCACCAGTCATTTTTGGGAAAGAAATAATCAACTAGACCTCAATTCACTGAAAAATGGCCCTTCTGTGTGGAATGTAAAACCATCGACACATTTCTCTTTTTGAATAATGTTCAGACACTTACAATTTATAAATGTCCACAAAACATCAGAACAATGGACACTGACTTCAAAGAAATATAGCACAAGCACACTTTAAACATTTCAGATGTTTGTTAGGTTTTAAAAGATAAAATGGTAACACTTTACAATAAGCTTCAATTCTTTAACATTAGTTAATGCATTAGGGAAAACTAAGAAATATTTTTACTATATTTTTATTATATTTATTCATTTATACAGTTTGAATGCAAATAAATAAATAAAATATTAAATGTAATTCAGATCAAACCTAAAACTTAATTTATGATACCTAATGCTTTAACCAAAATCATTAACAAACCATATTGTAATGTGTTACCTATAAAACAATACATAATATTGTTCAAACAGACAAGCATTTGGACACTTAGAAAAGAAGAATAGTTTGTTATTAAAGAAGAATAGTTTGTTATTAAAAAAAAATGTTCTAGCATCGATTTTTTATTCTGTAAATTTCATACATTTTAAGCGTGGTGTAAGTGTCCAAATACTTTCTGGGACCACTGTATCATCATGCATCATATGCAGGTGAAGGTATGGAGAAGTATGCAAGTATTCACCTTTAAAGAAGTTACATCAAGAAAAAGGAACAAGGAACAGAGAAAACCACCACCAAAAATAACAAAACAAAAACAGAACACCACTGAGGACGGTTGACGGTGAAAGATGATGAAGATTTAAAAATTCAAATTCGGTCGAACTGAAGACACTGACGAGGAGACGGTTTGGAAGGAGGGAATGATTGAATGATCACGAAGGACGAGCAGGTGATTGGTCTCGAGGGAGAAATCAAAGGCGGCGGGATAAAATGGAAACTCATAATTATGTGAAGGGAGGAGCCTGTGAAGATGTGAAGGAGGGGCTAGATCCGGAGGCATGTCCTTACTTCTGCTAGGGGACGTCCAGAGAGTGGCAGAAGATTTGGAGAGCCGCTTGTTTATGACTGAATCCACATGTTTGGGCAGGTTGACCGCTGATATTGAGCATCTGCCTGTAAAATCCAGAGAACACCGCATACACAATGCTGAGGGGACCAAGGCGGAACGATGGGGGGGGCAGTCAAAAAATTAACCACTAATCCCTTAAACAAACAAAACAGCCACTGATATATAGGACAAGTAAATATATAGGTCAAAATATGCCTTAAAACTACTATTTGAGCCGCCAAAGATGGTTATCTGTATCCTGGATAACCACTGTTATGTTTGCAGTGTCTGAATATTAACTCAACTGCTATTTTTATTGAGTTGGGCTGCTCAAAGTTCATTATCACAGAGTCTACAGACTTTATAATGGGGTCAACGCCTCTTAAGGCACCATCAGAGACTGCAATGACTGTGCACAACTTTTGGGAGGGGAAAATCTAAATTAAGTCAGTTAGAAAATCCTTGGAGAAACCGCATTGGTTAGCCTATAAATTGAGGTCTCGAGTCCTCGGGGAAGTGGTAGAAAGCTCCATTGAAGTTCATTACCCTATTTCCAAGCATTCTCAGTAAGTCGTTCTCACCTTCTGTTATATACGGACCCATAAAATACACAAAGGCGCGTAACTGAAGATTATGAAGATGTTTCTCTTCAACTTTTGAGTTTTTGTACACTTTCACCATTTAAGGAATAACAGGCCTAAATTCTTAACAAAAAATCTAAACAAGGGACACGTGCAGCTTCTGAGTAACTCTTGTGGGGCACAAAACGCACTGAAACTAATGCTACGGAAGGATACTGTGGTAAAAATGGTAAAGCATTTGCAGATCTCAGTTAGTATTTGCATTTGCCTAGTTGTACATTAAAGTCCTTATGATCCCCAGAAGCAAAGCAACTGATCTCTTGGTTATCATATTAGTAAAGAGCGTTTAGTCTGGCTTGAGCAAAAGGGCTTGAGTGAGGCTTTTTTTGCAACATATAAGAAACCATCTAATGTGATAAGTCTGAGAAATTAAAGAACCTGATACCTTTTCTTTATATGGAAATGGAAAACATACATTTATTCTCTTTTTATTGTGTATTCTTAAGCACTTTATAGGGTAAAATGTGCAAAAATGACAAAAAGAGAGAGAATTATTTTATATGCATCAGTCTCAGTAAACTCCATCACAAACACCTCCAAAGACAATCCAGCTTATTCTTTTCTTAACATGGATGACGAATGCAGTTAATATGAAAAGGAACCAGAAGCAATACCTACAGGTACAGTTTTTGTGTTTATGTAAGTGCATTTTATGTAACTCACTCTGGCTTTGGCTGGAGTTGCCGCTCAAGCCTCCGGCCCAGGACCATCTCTGCTGCCTAATCTCTGCCCATGTCTTCTTACCAGACCTCTGGATGGCCGCCTCATATCGCTCCTGAACAAAATAAATAAATAAATAAAAAATAAATGCCAATATAAGTGTTGCTTTAAAATGTAACATAAGTGTAGCAAATACTTTATACTGCACATTTAGGTATAATGGGCACTAGGAGAAACAATGGAGATGGTATTGATCTTTTAAAGGGGAAAACTCAGAGCCCAGTTTGCTCCACTTTCACTGATAAACAACTCATCTAGCATTACTCAGAGAGCTGAAAGGGAAAACAATGCCTGGCACATTGGCAGAAACCTCACGGACTCGGATCCTCAAAGTGTGTAAAATTAGAAGAACAGGTTGTGTCATGTGGGTTTGCACTGAACACCACTACTCTCTCACCTTGTTCTTCTCAAGTTTCTGTCTCTGTCTCTCCTCCAGCTCTGAGCGGCGCCGCTCTGCTTTCAGCCGCTGCTCCTCCAGCTTCCTCCTCCGCTCCTCCAGCTGCTGTTCCCGCACCTGCCGTGCCCGTTCCTCCTTCTCCAGCCACTGAGACTTTTTAGCAGCTACATGATAGAGAGGAAGAGCCAGTTAGCTACCAAAACCAGGCCAGCATGCTGACCTTTAGTCATCAGTGTTTGAACAGAATTCAGACACACAATTCCTAATGCATGTTCAATTATTTGATATTTAAATCACATGTTTTTGGCAACCGGTAAGAGAGAAACCCTCTCAGACCCATTTTACCATATTAAACTGAACTGATTTTCTGGGTTCGGAATGAAACAAGGGCGAGAAAATGACAGAATTTTTATTTTTGGGTATCATTTTAACAGACTACAGAAAGATATTGTTTTTAATGTTCTTGAAAGAAGTATCTTATGATCACCAAGGTTACATTTATTTGATAAAAAATACAGTAAAATAGTAATATTGCGAAATATTACAATCCAAAATATGTTTTCTATTTTAATATGTTTAAAAATGTAATTTATTCCTGTGATGACAAAGCTGAATTTTCAGTAGTCATTTCTCCAGTCTTCAGTGTCAAATGATCATTCAGAAATCATTTCAGGATTCTTTCCTGAATAGAAAATTCAAAAGAACAGCACTTACAACAGCACCTACATAACCCCTATTTAAGCACACTGTGAACATTGTTTGTTTACAAAAAGCTGTCAGTGTATGTTTATTTAACTTTGAGCTTTTTGTCTCAATAAACAGCATATTTCATATCCTAGTCATGTACTACTTAATAAAATAAACCAAAATCTGCATTCATTTCGCATTTGTTTTGTGTCTTAAGTACATAAGAATCCTTTTGGGATATGTGGGTTTAAAGCATTTTTCATTCATGAAATACTACATCTTTTTAATTATGGTGTATGACTTCATAAAATGACAAAGACAATGGCGCGACTTCAAACAAACACAAATGCAACAATGATAGGGACACTAATGTGTTATTAGCTCCACTCTAGGAGCAATATAGAAAGAAAAGTAAAACAACTTTGACATTAAAGCTAGCAAGTTTTACAATAACTGTTGGGCCTAAATATGTTGATTCAGAATAAATACTACCTACTTTTAGGGTATAAAAAGTGCTGAACAAATCATTAATGTGCAATACCTACTGTCACTGCAATAAAGAGTGAAAGCAAGGCTTGACATGAAAAGACTCTCCACTGGGAGACTTCATCTTTTCTGAGACTGGAGGTTTTGAGTCTTTTTCTCTGAGCTCCACAGTTATAAAATAGTGATGCCTGAGAGTGCCCGGGTGACGCTCTTCATCAAACTTTCATAACCCTGCTGACAGATAGCTGAGCTGGAAGTCGACCCACAGTCTGAGAGACTACACTACATGTCCTACTATGTACATTTGACTCACTCCCTGCAGTCCACACAAATATTAAACATTACTGTGGAGGACCATGGTGATGGTAGAAGAGATGGATTGATGATTTCAATTGACTATGGCCTGAACTGTTAGGTCTAAACGACACACTTCACTCTTGTGTGACTGGAATGTAGCAGGACGTGTGTTTATCATGATTATATTCACATCAATCATGATTTATTCACAGTTCAGTCACTTCAAGACAGCAGCACATGTTATTTCTGGGTCTAAACAGATCCTGCAGTTTGTAATTATGGGAAACTTGTAAAACCTTGCTATGAAAACAAACTTTCTGAAAAACATACGCATGTGAAGGGAGGTTAAGCGGTCAAAAGTTCAAATTTGGTGGACCTATGATCTATAACTGAACATGAATGCAGTTTATCATGTTATTGTCATATATAAATTATGAATTATGAATTATGACCTACATGAGGTTTTGACAGATTCACTAAAAAAAAAAAAAAAAAAAAAAAAAAAAGGGTAAAAGAGAATCCCAAATAAACAATTTTCTTAATTATGTTGTGGTTATTATGAGATAATAACCTAAAAATTAAAGTGTAAATTAGCTGATTTTCACATTTCCCTCCTTTTATTAAGATACCGACAAGCCCCATCATGTTCGTTGTATGAAATTCACAGTGAGTCAATTGTGAAGGCTAAGCATTAGGGTAAAATCAGGACAGCTGACCCTGCTGGAAAAAACAGGTCATACTTCAAATCAAACATATGGTTTGGCCAATATGAGCCAAGTCACAGAGCAATGACCCCAATGAGCTGGGTTTTTTTTTTTTATTAAATCAATGTTTGAATCAGGTTTGAATCTGTCTTATGACTGAATGAACTCCCAGAATTCATCTGAGCAGTTGCTGAGTCGACTCACTTTCTGAACCATTTGACATTACTTGTACGTCATTACTAATAAACACTAAAATAAACTAAATTAAATCTTTAAAACATTAAAATGTGTTATCATACATAATCATTGTATAGAAAACACAGACATATTTAACCAACTCAACTAGGTCCTAACCAGCTAGGTGATCTACTAGCAATTGTCTTTGGTAAACCATCTTATCAACCACCTAAACCAGCTTGAACCAACTAACGACCATAAATTGCCAGCTTTACCAAATTATGTAGAAACTGGTATTCACCATAAATTGGTTTAAGCATCATTTTCCAGCAGGGGAGTGTGACAACGATGGCAGCTTTTCACTCAAAATTAAGACACAACAATCTGTCACTAATTATGATTATGAGCCACTACGGAAAGGGAAAGCAGCTCTACAAGAGAATAAGCATTTGATAGAGAAAGGGATGAAGCGTATCAGTCACCAACACCACCAGAGACGGAGGAGTGCCTTACCTTGAGTCTGGCTATGCTGTTCTGGGGAGTGAAGATGAGAAAGAAGACAAAAACATTGTGTCAATCATGCAAAGCAGAGCAGCACAGCACAGCAATCTCAGCAGCCATAACAAGCACAGTGATATGACAAACAAAACATGGAGCATGAGAGATATTTATAATTCTCTGAAGAGAAGAACATCTCTAAGTGCTGGTTTAGTAAAGACACAGAAGCAGTAAAACATTTAGAAGTTATTTCATAGTCAAAATTGTTATAACTAGGGGAAAGGTTCATATTATTACTAATTAGGAGCCTAGAAAATAGTAAAAAGAGCTTGTATGCAACCAAGCCAGAGTGGCTTTTAACTGTGTTTCCTGACATGTATTTGAGTACATTTGAAATGGTATTTATTTTTCAAATTTAAATTAGCTGAAAGTTAATATACAACATTATTATATTAATATATAAATATTAAAAACTATTTTCAAAACTATCCATTTTCAAAACTGCTTTTACTTGAAACTGCTTGTAGTATCACCGTATTAGACATTTTTTTATAATAATCAATAAATAAATATGGATGTTTAAATGTTAAAATATACAAATATTAATGCATATTAGTATTTAAGAGAAAAATAGAGATGCATAAAATAGAAACAATAAAAAATGTGGGAAAAAATAAAATAAATAGCAAAAACGTAAACTGCATGCACATGCTTGTTAGTCTGACAAACATGTGACATGTCAAATGTCACAATGACAAATTTCACACCTCTAACCAATTAAAATCTACAAAAGCCATAGAATTTCAGCAGGTATTTCTTTACAGCCTTCCTGCGCTTTTGCACAAGCCTCAGGAGTTTGAAACATGAATGACGAAATGTTTTGTCAACACATCTAGACTCCAGACAGCAGGTGGTGCTGTCTCACTGTCTTCCTTGTGTTGTCTTACCGAGATATTTGGCCCTCTCCTCCCTCCTCTCCTTCGCCTGTTTCTGCCGCTCATCCAACTTCATTCCATCTGAGAAAAGAGGCAGAATAAAATGTTTAGCTTTGGTGAAACATTCCAAAATTGCCACACTGTTGCTTCCTGAGTTGCCACACTGTTTACCCACTAAAGCTCTCCTGGACAGCGATAAAGAGAGATAGAGACAGTCAGACAGCAGGGTGCCGGGAATGAGAGAGGTTATTGTGTGGTAGAGGCTGCGCTCACATCTGCAGCAGTATAAAGCACTGGAAGCTGGCAGCAGCAGAGACTGGCAACATTCACACGCTCCGACTGACAGCAGAAAGCCCTGAGGACTCACAGTACAGATACAATCAACTCAGCGCCACACAATTAATATTCATGCAGAGTGAACTTTTACTTTACTTTACTTTTAGTCATTTAGCAGACGCTTTTATCCAAAGCGACTTACAAATAAGAAAAAGTAACAAACTAAAAGTCAAAACTCTGTAAATACTATATAAACACACATTTAAGAAAATAAAGAAATTAAATAAAAATGAAAAATGCATACAACATTTCAAAAACTAAACATTTAAATGAAAACAAAAAAAGTAAAGCTGAAAACAATTTAAAATATTAAAACAACAAAAGGTATGAGTATAATAATGCTTCTAACATAACACTAAGCCAAACACCAAAAACACAAACACCAACTTTTTACCTGCACTGAAAGACAGGTTCATTCATTTTATTGTATTAATACTATTAGAACTTGCTCAAATGCTTCAACAACCCAGAAACTACAAATAATTAGAGCTAACTTAACCAGTATTTAATAAAATATATTAATCGCTTGCAAAATTGTGTCATCATGAATATGCCATAACATAATTTACTAAGCAGCAGCACCCAACAACATTTACCATTTAGGCCTAGCTGAAATCAGCTTCATTGTCTGTGCATGTTCTGATCGCTGTGCATTTGATTCATTACACAACACATTAAGATGACTACACAGTCATAGTTTCCTATTGTTATGCCTCTCACAGCACGTGCAGTGCAGGGCTGTGCAGTACACAGCAAAGAAACATGCTTTATTTTAATTACACATTCAAACCAGTTCACTCAGAGTTCAACGCTTTAAAATGCACCCCATTGAATTGGCCCCACAAAGTCGTTTGTGTTGGCATCTCATGACCCACAAAGTCTAGTACAACTTTTATCTGATGACTCAAACTCATTAATAATGATCATAAGACTCCAGCAGTGTTCCTCTCCATGACCTGTGTTCCACTTTGATTCAGTATTTATAGAGCGCAGGAAGCTGAAGCGCAGAGTCTTGTGGGCCCCGACGAGTGGCCCATGTTCTCATTGATGAGTCACTGGGCAGAGACAGAAAAAGCAGCAGACTGACCCAGAAAGGGTTTCCAGAGAGTCTGAGGCAGCAAAGAGATGCATAATCACTGCCCTTACCATCTCCTGAAGCGCTAAAATACATAATCTGCATGAACTGAAAGGACTGACTGATATTGACCAATCAGAGCTATCAATTTTAAATGACATAAAATCTATCAAAATCAATGCACAAACAACAATTACAAGTCAAATTAAAACAGTAATTAATAATAACAACAATAATACTTTACAAATGTATAAGCGGGAAGCAAGGGAGAAATTACTTATGTACTGATTCATCACCTTAATTACTTAATAATATTGAAGATTATGATCTTAAGGTTGCAGTTATGACTCTAATTTACTAAATACAAGGGGTGTGAGAAGGATTTGTAGGCTTTCAATAAATTTAAAACTAATCATAAATGGGAGGGAGCAAAGCATAATGCTTCCTATTGTACTTGTAAATTGTTATTTTGCATGTACTTTAGAAGAATTTTTACCAAACTTTTACTATGTGAATTTAAGATGGATTTTCTAGACAACCAGAATAAAGGTAAACTGCAAGCGGTGAGAAAAAGAAGACATGATTCAGCTTTGAAACAGCAAGGGGTATGAGTCAATGTCTGAACTTCAGCTCTTCCCTTCCTTCAGGTCTCCTTGTGTTCTTTCTCATAACTAATATATGAGTGAGGCAGCAGCGGCCCAGAATCAATGGAGGACAATATTCTGTGGAACACAGTGTTCAGTTTTATAAGATGTTCAGCTGCTTGACAGCAGTAATATACTTTATGATGAGATGAGCTAAACTGTGCACCACCAGTAGTACGAAGCAGTTTAATAACATAAAACCATCTGAGGTTGAATGATGACATACAGCAGAACTAAAAATAACCAAATTATTAATTAAAATTAACTATTAATTGGCTAATACTGGTAATACTACAAAACACTACTATTATTAATGTCACCTGTAAATGAAGAAATTGAACTAAATTTAAATTAAGAAATGCAACTTATATTTTTCTTTTTTAACAGTTAACTGTATTTTAATGCATTTAGATTAGTATCAATTTAATTTAAAATGCATTAATGTTTACAGAAAATGCATATTAATTTATGCATGAATAATAAATAAAGCAAAACTAAAAAAAAAAAAACATTCATTTTCATTTGTTTGAGACAAAACTGTTCCCAGAAGTCCCGGCAAGTAGTGTGTTCACTTCTCCATTAAAATAAATGTTTAGTTAAATCATTAATTTATGGTTAATTTTGGTTACTTTATGGTAAAGTGATTCCTACATGACAACTCATCAAACATTGGTTATCCTCCAAAACTCAAACTCCCACCTTTACGGTTGAGTGATTCACAAATGCTGTACAAATCAGTAGGAATGGATCATTAAAAGGAACGAGATCAAAACATCATAACAACATAACACTAAATTTCAACTGCATACACAGTATCAAGCATAGTAACAAAGTATAAACAGCTAGTCAAACACAGCTGTACCAGCTTTTCCCACAAAATTAACAATTGCCAAATGCTCTACAACCACAACCTCATTTGAATAAAGAGACAACAATGAAGCAGGCAAAGAAAAGCCACTTCCTTTCTCAAACCCAAACAACTCTCCCATTAACATGTATCTACATGTACTTGTACAAGTGAAGGCTTTATACTATGAACGTGACAGAACCAAGAAGGAGGGTTAAATCCCTCCAATTGGCACAGCACTGTGAAATGTGATGCCCAGTCAGGTTTCATTGCTTCACCTCAGCTGATGACCAGAGGCGATTAGGAACTGCCTGTCGCCAGCCTCCACAAATCAGAATTAGCAATAACATTTTCCTCACTGAACGGATCCATTTCTACATTAATGTAATACAGCCGAAATAACTTAATTCTGGGAGCATTTACAGAGGCATGACCGTAGAAATTCTTTGTGGGTCAATAAACAAATATCTCTGTTAGCTTTCAAGACTTTGGTCAGGGGTAAATCCTCAATGACTGGCTCCTTTCTCAAGAGACTTCCTAAATGCTTCTCATAGAAGGTAAAATGGTTTTGAATGGTTGAAATGGTTTAGTGCTATCAATGTTATGTTGGAAAAAAGGGCCATACCAGGTTATGGAGATCAAGCAGGTCAACAAGTTTTGTTTTCAAACACCTTAAGCACTTCAAGATGGTCTACCAACCCAAAACAGCTTGACCAAGATGGTCTATCAAGCCAATTCTGGCACCATTTGCTAGTAGTTCTGTGCTGATCAACCTACTAATCAACAAACTGACCATAAAAGACCATCTTCGACCAACTAGAAACCATGTAAACCCAGCTATTAACCACTTTAATTCTGATCTTCTGTTTTGGGGTAAAAGGGTAATTAAGAGGCCAAAAAAAGCAATTTCCTGATCATAATGCATCAATACAAAAAACAAATATTGAGCTGTCTTCAAGGTACCCACCTTTCTTGTGTTGAGGGCTACCACTCAACCTCGGAGTGGGTGTCGCAGGGGACTTTGGAATGACGTCTGGCTGTTTCGGGGTAGTTGATTTCCTTGCGGTGTCCATCTTTGTAGGTGTGCTGGCTTCAAAGCCTGATTCTGTTTTTGAAGGGGTGCAGACTTCCTCAGAGCCGGGATCACTGGGATTGGTCTCTGGAACAGCTGGGGGATCTAAGATAGAAGACGAAATAAGTGACAAACGTCAACCGAGAGATGAAGACCAGTTGAACTTCATTCCAAAGCTACAGAAAACACTCAAGTGTATTTGTCTACTAGATGTGTGATTGCACAGAAGAGTCATTCACAGTTACATTCCGCAGAGATTAAATCCAGATCAATTTGTTTTCGATTAGCACACATGATCTATAACAGAATGTTTCGGTACAGCAAAGATTAAATGAGTTAGTCACGCCCCAGGCAGCTCAATATGAACCTCAACTGCCCTCCAATCAATTGATTATTGGTAGTTTGAAGGATTGCTCTGTTGACACAAGAAAATAATGGTGATCTTGCCACCTTCCACTTCCCTCAAGAACATCGATTTATTGGATAGGAGAAACACACTCTTTCTTACTGTTGATCAGACACTCTAGACTAAACCATTTACTTTCTGCAAGTGGAAAACATTCCAACGTCTGCCAACTCATAGACATTAGGTGACCACATATAAATTCCAAAAGTTTCATTTTCATCCCCTGGAATAAATATTGAATAAATAATGAATACTAAGTGCTTGAATAATATTTATTTTGAATCTTAACACAGAATTTAAGTCGTCTTAACCCGCAATAGCTCATTACTTCCTGAATCAAAATCCAACTAAAGTGAAATGCGAGGAGCTAAAGATTCCCATGCCTACTAATAAGCGTGTAGCTTACCTGGATGTTTTAACAGACTAAAACCCTTCATTTAAAAATTTCATCCAAGAAAATGAGCAAGAAAACGAGTTCTGGATTTCTGAGATCTTAAAGCCATGATGTCATGTTGAGACAGTCCACACACACACAAGGAGGAGGTTCAACAGATCACATGTTTTTCACTGATAAGAGTGTGACCTGGGTTAGAGTCCGATTTGATGTTGGCCAACATTACAGACTCAATAAAGTGTCTATGTATAAACACACACAGAGAGACAGACAGATGTCAGAGTAAGGTGTGGCAAAAACTTAAAGAATATGCAACATTTTTCAACATTTTTGATGATATTAAATAATTATTTTTCTTTGTTATTATTATTATTATTTTTTTTTTTGGTGCCAGTTAGATTTTAAATATTTTATGCAAAAACCAAAGCACAGTAAAAAATACAGTACTGATTAAGGCAAACGAACACAAGAACTAATCACAATCATTTTTTATTATGCACCAATATAACAAAACGTAGCAAATACAGGAGTCCATAACTACTGTTGTTTATAACTAAAACATTTATGGCAAATATGCCAGCAACATTCAGGAAGTAAACAAAACAACTGAATCATTGAATCGAAGCTCTGAATCAATACAATGATATAGACATTGATTTGATTCACATACATTTTTTGAACTTACCAACTAACTACTGAGGTTAAAATCAGAGACATCTTATGTCTTTAGAAAACTTAAAGGTCAAACTTAAAAAGATGTGATTTTGTTTTATACAAAATATAAACATCACAAATATATCATGGATTTTCAACATATCATCTTGCTCTATACATACTACTACACCCTAAAGAGTAGAAATCAGCTTGTCTAGTAAATATGAAAACATCCTGTATTTACTCAGAGGCTGTGTTTTCTCCACCTCAACATGTCTATTCAGCTGCTGTGAGGCGGAAGAGTTTTCCTGACCAAAAAAAAACAAAACAAAAAACATCAGCAGTGGACTGTTTTTTCCCTGGGAGAATGAGATTGGACGGTATGGCAATGAATGAATGAGGTTTTGAGAGTTTTACAGTGACTAATATTTGGAGATTTTTCAGCTCAGGGTCTGCTTTAGCCCTCAGATGTGCTTAAGGCGAGATTTACTCATTCTGATCCACCCTGAATCCCTTTTCCTCTCTGCACTGGCATTGCACGCTGTCCAGGGACAAACCAAGTAAATGCTGCCATGCATTGCATTATTCATGGTGAGCTAAAAATACCATTACCACCAGACATGAAATGATAAAACAGACATTAAACATGAGAAAAGATCTGGGTTGCATGCATAAAATGTTGAGTTTTAAAGTAGTAGTAACTAAGAGTACAGCTATTAGGGAAAATTCTGTAATGTGACTGCTGATTTCTGTTGCATTATGCATTTCCTTGGTACTCATTATCATATCTGAAAATAGACTGATACTATATAGCAGAGCACCATGCTGTCAATCAAGCAGGCAACTGACACATACAAAGAAAGAAATATTGGAAGCAATGCATCCAGCCACCAACATAGAGGTAAAGTGTATTTAATAATCAACTAATTAATCAGATTGATTTAATAAATACATCATCTGGGCTGTATAAATACATTTATATTGCATAAGGCCATTTTTATGTTAACCATTTTAAATGATATAATTGTTTTTACTACATTTTGTTGTTTAATTGAACATTTTTAAAACAGCGGCTGTTTTCATGACAGATTTGTTCAGTTCAAACATACACTAAATAATAAAGACAACAGGTTAAGTATAATGAATGAATATGTAAAATAGTGCATGTGTCAAAGCTTTTCTATTTACCAGTTTCAGCCAAAAAAGAATTAATTTTCAGCCAAATATTTTCAGGTGTTGAAATGTTGGTGGATCACTATAAAACAGGCAAAAATGTTTCCATGTTAAGACAAAAATCGGCCATTTTCAACAGTATAGAGACATGAAAAAGTTTATAAACCAAAAAAAAAAAACAAGTATGATAGCAATGAATATGCTATATGTTATGAATCATATACCATACATAGGACTACAATACAATACAGTGTTTATCTTTTAAAAATTAAAATAAATTAAAAAATAAATTAAAAAAAACAAACAGATTTTCTCCTTTAAGCAGCTCTGTAGCTCTTTTTCAAGGAAAACATCCCATACAGAAAACCGGTTACATGAAGAGCGCAGAGCAGTCTCACCAAAAAGGTCACATTGATCCTGAAGGCTATAGAGCTTGAGCAATGCTCTTTTTCAAATATGGAAATGAGACAAACAGGGAGCCGGAAGTGGAAGCAAGCAGCGACCGTTAAATCAAAGATCGGAAGAGGTGAGTGGGGGGTTGGGGGGAGAACAGAAGAACTGGGAGGCCGACTGAGAATGGATCTGCATCTCATTTGGGGGCTAATGAATTACCTCATCCTCAACCCCCCGGCCCCTCACTCCTCACCCCGGATGGATGATGTAAGCAGGCAGGGCGCCTCTTCTGGGGGAAGTGTGAGGGAGAGGAGCAGACTCACTGGAAGCCCAGAGTAAACACCAGCTGCTGGGATAGAGCCAAAGAGACAGAGGGAGAGACTGTGAACTGTAATGGCGCTCCAAAGTTCTGACTGTCTGGACTTGCTAAAATGTGATTCGTCAAAACAAATTTACTTAAGCCCCTCAGATTCAAGCTTGAGGTGCCAACAAGTGCACATGACAGTGAACGAATAGATCACTGCATGCTCGAAGAATGCGCTTAGGATTTTCTCGACAGTACCTTTGAATGGCTCACATTGGAGTTAAATCTTGTTTCTGTGTGTGTGTGTGTGTGTAGGAGTGTCTGAGAGAGGAAAAGAAAGATATGGGTGAGTTATAGCTCGGGATTACATAGTTATGCAGTTTTTTAGCTTCACACATTTCTGTTATACTACAGGGAACTATCATACATACTTTATGCATACTTTTTAAATATAAATACTACATAAGGTGCATATTCTTAAAACAAATTAAATAAACATTTTATATATGTATACTTATTACATACATACACATTTACATATACATGCATATAATGTGTGTATATAAATTCCCTGTAACATAACAGAAATGCTAAATAATGTCACTGTTTGAGTATATAGTACTGCATACACTTTATAGTACTGCAACACAATAAATTATGACACAAGTGGTTTATATAATAAATAATGAGGTAATGTGATAATGTCTGCTTTTGGGCAATCTAGTGAATCAAATACATTAGACAATTTCTCATCTCACTTTTATATTTTTCTAAATTGAAATGTGAAGGGACGCAAACCAAAAGAAAAGGCACAAAAGATGATCATAAGTCTGGCATCATATGTGCACATCTGTTGAACCAAACACCAATTAAATTCTATATCAATGTGACAAGTCGTGACGTTGCTTGACAAGCGTAAACAACTTAACTCTGTTAATGATATTGATATTTACCATTAAGAGACAACTTTCTTTGCTAAATAACAGTATCCCCTCTTCACAACCACAGACACAATGAGATAGGATGACTGCGTGTGGTTTGAGCTCAAGAGAACGTCCCTTGGGTCTGTAACCACAATACCCCTGCATGTTTTCCTCAGCGATCCTCAGAGGAAGTGACAAGGCCATATGTGGCAATGCTTCACACGGATGAAAGCCAAGGCTGACATGCAGCAATGGATGCCATTCATAACTTCCTGCTCTGTCAAGATGCAAGCTGTCATTCTTGGTGACTAGTGCAGTTTGTTAAGCATTCAAAGACATTTCTCATCTAAGAGCAACCAATTTCAGCACAAAATTAACATTTTTGATTAGTGCATCTTTGCTGAATAAAAGTTTTTTTTTTTTTCAATAGATAAAAAAGTACTCCTGTTGAGGTCCACCTTGAGAACCAGCATAATTTTGGTGGAAAAAAGTCCATCGGAAACCTTCAACCAGATCATTTTAAACCAGTGAAGACCTAAACATCAATTCAAGACAGTCTGGAGATTCTGCTAAACTCAGTGTTTGGGTTTCCAGCTCCACCCAACGACCATCCCAGCAGCAGAAGCCTAATTATGGGATCCACATACACACCAACCTCAGCACTAAAGCACTTACATGTACTGTGAACTCACTCACACTACGAGCAGGAGGAAACCAGAGCCAAGAGCAAGATCTGCAAACTGAGAGCTAAACTATCACATGGGGAATTAAAAACACGAGGCCTTAGACAAACATTTAGAAATTTGATCAGATCATTTAAATAGTCAATATTCAACCTCAACATGTGGAGACTATTTTGGTTTGGCCAAAAAAATGGTCATATGGTTTGAATCGATTGCTGTTAGCATCTGTATCTAGCTAATGTAAGCAGTCTGATTTGATGGCTGAAACAAAATATATCAACAATCAAATATCGATCTGACATTAAGTCGGCGTCATCATAAAAGCTTGACATCTCCATTAGTGGTTTCAAATAATTCCACCACTTTAAGATCTGAGGCTGAATGCATCTTTTGTGTGAATCACATCATCTTTATAACATACTGATGTTTTTGCTTTGTGCTTCGTCAAGACTTTTCAAACCACACCAGCATGTATCAAGTCCCATTTTCTTCTAAAAAATTTTTAAGAAAGTTTGGGAGGCATTATATATTGGTAGCATATAGGTTATTTGGTACATATTAAATCTTATTGCTGTCGGTCAATGGATATAAATCGGCTGATATTGGATTGGATTTTTTATAAATGCTTATTCTCCTCAATTTTGCATTTAAAATTCACTTTGCTGTCATCTACCACTTTTTACATTTAATTTAAAAACAAACAGTAAATCTCTAAATGATACTATAGGTCATACTGCACATTATAATATTGTGATGCATAAATTTTAACTCATTGCATTAAATTTGATTTTTTTAGCAGTTTATTTCACTTTTTTTGGACAAAATAGTAACATGAAAATAATTATCGGCTTACAGAAATTACAATATGAATCCTGCATTAGAGAAAAAAAACAAAAAAGCTTAAATGAAATTCAGATCACTGGCATTTATTTGCGTCAGACGGGCTCTGACATTACAGCACAGATCAGCTGACTGTCACTGCATTCCGACTTCTCCATGATATGATCTTCACACCTCCAGTCCTCTCAGAAGAACCAGCCTGTAAATCCAGCCTTTAACAGCATACAGCAAGGCTCAAAGTGCAGTACAGCTGTTATGGACTAAAACTAAGACACATCCAGACATCAAAACATGAGATTCCCACATAGGGAGAGTAAACCAGGCAAAGGAGTGACAGAGAGGAAATGCGCTCATTGAATTCCAAGGCTTCCTGTGTCTTGATCATTGAACTTTACACCACCTTTGAGATGATATGACAAAGAATGTGGCTTAGGTATTTAAAAGGCACTTAAAGATTCTTCGGAGTGAGTTTAAAGTCATCATGAAATGAAAACTGAAAATGAAATGCATGTTATTGATTTTAGTGGCCAATTCTGCATCTGTTTCGTTTCTGACCTTGTAACTCTGAATCAAAATATCATAGCTCAATCTAGGGTTGTGCCGATAGACAATAGTATCATGTATCGACGATAAAGATATCGCCTGTGGCTGATGCCACTGACGACAGCAGGACGATTATTATTATTATTATCAGGCTTGTAATACTATCTAATTGATATTAGGGCTTATTTGTTTCATTATATTTCTTTTTCCGCGATTTTACAGTGTTGCGCGTTAAAACCAATCACGCACGATTATGTTGAGCTTACGAATGTAATGGGCCAATCAGAGGCGTTCAGATGAGTCATTGCTGAAACAGCGGAGTTTTATTGTTCAGCGCGCGCTGACAGAATTCTGACTTGCGAATTCTCTCATTGTAAACAACAAAGTGCAGATGCACGTGCAATGTAAGTATAGGAGATTTATTCATCATACAAGACAGCTTCACTGATTATAACGGCAGTGCTTTTTAAAGTGCATAAACTCGCGCTAGACTGAGTTTGATGTTTGGTAATGTAAATGTTCTTTGCTCATTTTCTGTAGCTGCTTTTTGAATAACTGAGGAAATGTAAGCCTTATGATTAGTAACTTACAATGTTTCTATTGAATTATGTTAAATGCAAGTTCAGTCACATTAAAAACATTAGGCTGTTTTAGCCTTATACTGGAGTTGTTTCCGGCAATGCAACGAAGTAAATAAATAATTAAATAAATTAGCACGATAATATCGTGTATCGGCGATCTCACAGGCTGATGATAGGACGATATGAAAATTGAGCATATCGCCCAACACTAGCTCAATCTTGAGGTGAAAACAACAAACTTCTCTCTGGTTATATAAACTGGACTTCTCCAATCATTTTGTCTCTTTCTTACAATTGACTGCAAGAACCACTAATAGAACCATGTTCCCACCCTACTTTTATTTCTTTTTTGATAATCTGTTTCACTCAGACGTACATCACCATCTCAGTCTTTCCCAAAGTAGATAGGACCTATACTTGTATATCTTTTACCTACATAGAAAAAAAGCTTGCTAGCTATAAATATGGCTGTTGAGTGAACAGACTTGCCTTAAACTTTGGTCAAACTCTATTGAAATCAATTTGCAAATACAGTATAAGGCGCACAGAGTTGCTGCCTCAAAACAGTCAATCATGAGGGTCCATTTTTAGATAGGATGTTGTCCTAAAAGATGCTTAGACAGCAAAACAGCTCACTAAGCTAATGTTTTGGTTGATGATGTAACTAACATGCTCACATCCACAACCAAAACATTCATGAAGGGCTTAAAACGGTGAAGACTGTAAACACTGAACACGTGATCTGCTTCATCTTATACATCTTAACATCTGAGACTAATGAAGTGTGTAGTGAAGCACCAACTAATACACACAAGTGCTTTAGAGCACTCAGGAGAGCTCATTAAAATCAGGAGCATGTAAAGTTCAATTCATTAATAGATAAACTGTATTAAAAAGCCTTAAAAAAAATCTTAAACCAGCCTAAGCTACTTTTCTGGTTTTAGGTGGTCTGTAAGCCAGTTTTCTAAGGGGTTTCAGCACTTTTATGTTGGTCAGACTGGGAGACCAGCTCAAAACAACCTACATATAAGACCAGCAAACCAGCTTAGGATAGTTTAAAATAGAATTTTTCAGCAAGGATAGAATAAGAGTCAACTTTTTTCTAGTGGTTCCTAGTTTCTCACATTCTCCATTTTCCAGAATTCCTTGCATAATCAACAATAAAGCTTTTCCCACCTTAAAGCTACTCTAAGCGATCTCTTCCACCCCAAACTTTTCTGATTGGCTAACATAAGATTATTTTTTTGCTTAGAGCTGCTACAGAGACAAATGTGGTTTTTCAAGAAACCCATTTCAGTGCACTCTGTCACATAATAGTGACACTTTACATGTGGCCTTCCAACGGCGACTAACAGATCAGTCCATCACGTTCTTTTGAAAAAAGGACAAAGACTTCAGTGTAATGGAGAAAGATGGTGGCAGTGCATCTGGTGTGTGTCCTCTGACATATTCTGGTGCGGATGGATGCCTTTATCCAATCTGAGAGGGACGACGGAAACACGCTGTCCTGCAAGTCCTTCTACGATCATGTTCAGGACTGTGATTTACACCATCTGTGTGCTACACGGGAAAGAAGACCTGACGTGATTCCATCTGTATGCAAGCATGAGCTCTGGAATCTTGTCACACCATTCCTTCCCCGTCCGCTCTCTCTTCCTTCATCCCTCTCTCGCTCCTCAGCTGAACAGAAGACACACATTCAGTGAGGAATGCTTAGCATTCCTAGCACTCAGTGGCCACACCAGAAAACACAGCGCCTGCTGTAAATGACAGATATGAATGTTGTCTCCGTACTAAGATAGCTGAATGTCTGTCCATATTACAAGACCAACATCAAAATATCTGACATCAAATATCAAAATATCTGAAGTTTATAATTCACCAAAAATAAACAAATTAATTAAGCTATTATTCACTTCTGTTCTTCTAATAATCATCTAATTAATCTTCTGATAAACACAAAGAATGATTTTCTCATGAAAGCACAGAGATAAATAGAATGGACATCAAGCTTTTCAGTGAATAATGACTTTCTTGACTTTTTTCACCCAGAAATTAATGTTGTTGTTTTTTTGTCTATATAATAAACTCTGTGTGGTTGAATATTGTTTTTGACTCCAATGACTTACATTGTGGACAAAATCAAACATTCTTTTATGTTTTGCAGAAGATAAAAAGCCATAAAGGTCTGTATGAAGCCCCTAAAGGGGTGGGATTTGTGCTCTCTTATGCTTTGTGTTCTCTTATAAAAAAAAATTGCGCTTCCCCAAGGAATTTTGTATTCCTTTGCAAAAATTTTGAGATGGAAATAATATGAGATATTGAAATATATTAAACAAATGTGTTATATGAAAATATATTTTTAAGTTTCTGATGATAACTTTTGCTAGGGAACGCAGAATGCTTTGTGAGTCGATGCAAGTTTCTGCGGGAACGCAATACTTTGCGAGAGGATGCAAAGGTTTCATGAGAATTTAAATCATTTTTCCTCTATTTGTAGTTTTTCCCCTTAGCATCTCCACAGGTTGGAAATGACATTAAGGTGAAAAAAATGAGGACAGAATGTTCATTTTTGGGTGAACTATAATTCCCAACCATTGTAAACTGGAAACTGCAGCATATTTGTTATGTAGTGGCAAAAGATTGCCACAGCTACGCAGAGGATTTGCCAGATTCTTTATTCAATGCAAACTTTTGTATGCATTGTGGGAAGCAAAATGGATACGGTAAACCATAGGTGACGTGCAATATTTCTGAGGTCATGCAAATTGGATTTTCAAGAGTCAAGCCTTCCTATTATGAACAAAGAAAGAATAAAACAAAATCTATATTTAGAAAGAATCTGGAGTACAGTAGGTGGCCTCCAAAATCCTTTTACTTCAGATTTCCTTGCCATTTTCTGGGTCTGACAAAATTCAAAACTTCCGAGAGGATGAATTACTCCAGAGACACATTTTCTAGGCCGGATTTGATGCAGTAGAGAACCGCATATATTCCTCAGGCTGAATGTGCTTCAGTGTGTGTGAGTATTGAAGCTTGTGGTTGGGATTTATAAAATTGGATCATTTGATTGTTACATGCCAATTAAGCACAATCCCCTGTAGGGGATTCTCATTTAAAAACATCCAAATGTAAAATTTCCCACCACTTCAAAAAAGGAACTAAATAATGCGCCAATTGCCTAATGGGACACCATGTTACCTTAATTTAGTGTACAATATATTTTCTAAAGTTTTGGTTTCTTCATTCTGTTACAAAGTCATTTGTTGTCATCCCAAAAATGGGGTCATTTGCTGCTCATTACATAAGAGCCTGTTGGTTCAGGGTTTTGAAACTGAATGATATTGTTCACAGGCGTGACAGAGAGGGGTGTGTGTATAAGAATGTGTGTTGGGGGTTGCACATGTTACACAACAAAAACTGGCCCTTGCAGTCTGACAAACTCTTTAGACTCAACAGAACTGACATGGACACAGCGATTAAAACGGTTTTCTAGCAACACTATTTCACTTAAAATGATGCAGAATGAAAAAAATATATAATGGATCATGCTCCCAAATACAAAGCTTTTCTGTGCAATAGCCTGAACAAATTTATTCTATGATTTTTCTTTTCTTGAAGGTATAACTCAAAATGTCATTTAGCCACACTCCAAAACATTTTTGATATTTGTTTATATAGAACACTATTAAGCAGATTGAATTGCCCAGAACTGCTGAATGACATATTTTGACAAATATACTATTTCAAATGGATATCCATTTACTAACAGCAACCAACATTTATTGATCACAATAAAAACTGGCACATTCTCCGCAACAAGAACACACAGACCTTGACATGTTTAATGTTCTGCTGAAACCCGAACATGGTGCTTGGATTATCATGAATAAAAAAAGTCAACATTGCTTTAATAAGTAATAAAACATTGCTGAAAACAGTCCTCTTGGCACTTTATTTACTTTCAAAATAGTAAATTGTCCTGAAATAATGATAGGCTCATTAATCAGACAACATTTAGTCCAAATATATGAGATTTTTTTCCAAATCTGGCTATTTGTCTTAGCAAATCTTGAGTAAATATATGTAAAATAAACATTTAGCAATTTAAATACATTTCATTCACAGTAAGTACTTGGTATTATTTCATACATCAACATTATTGTGATTAGACATCAGTCAACCACTCATTTCAATTCTTATTAATTACATTTCAATCTATAAACAAACCAAATTAATGGGTCATTAAAGTGGCGATTTATTAGTGTTCAGTGAAGCCGTTTTATTGAATGCAATGAATCTTAATGATTCAAGCACACTAGAGACCGCTTCTCAGGTTAGCAAAGGGAGAATGTAACGAAAGACAGCCAAACAGTGCAGACAGCTGGGGGTGTAAAACGAAAGGCGGGGGGAACCGAGCAGCACTCGTGCCTGAATGCAGATCTAAAGAAGAGAGAGATTAGAAGATGCTCTTCAAAAGGCCTGACTGGGCAGAACTCAACAGAGCAGACCTCGTCAGACTGAAAACACCTCAGCTCCCATTCAGGGCAAGCTATTAACATTGAGAACTTAAATTTACTTTCTGTTTTCTCTCAAACAATTGAATAATGGGCTCCTAAGTGTGTGCTAGCATGCAATGTGCCTTGTTTTGTATTTGGCATAAAACGAAAGGACAACAAAAGGCGATTAATCAGTCTAAAGGCACAAACCGGGCCCTTCTGAAGAATAAAAAGAAAGTTAATGAGTAACAGTCGACAGTGAATGAAGTCCTCAATGTAAAGGACTCAAAACACAAAAGCAGCATCTTGTTCAGGTTCTGAGAAAGAAACTCAAGTCCATTTTAGGATAAAATGTTCAATTTGAAAGTTTTCAAGTGACTTAACTGTATAGTCTTTAAGTGTTTTAACAAAGTCTCAAGGACATTTACTCATAGGAATGATCCTCATACAGAGACCAGTCACTATAGGACAAGAAATGACACATCAAACCTTCATCCGTACATAGGACATAATGCACATTCACAGTTCTGTCTATGGACATTTTTTCTTTTCTGTATATTTTTGTTTTTATTACTGTTGCTATTTATAATTTATAGTCTATTCTCTTCATTATTAGTGATTTTATTACCTTAATTATATGTTGTCTGCACTATGTTTGTACTTCTGTACTGGAAGCTCCTAACACCAAGACAAATTCCTTGTGTGTGTAAACACACATGGCAATAAAGCTCTTTCTGATTTGCAACAAATGAATGACAAGGTCCAATTACTTCTGAATGACTTTTAGTAAACATAATCACCAACCCCCCCCCCCCCAAAACACTGCAGAGTATCACCGGTATACCACAGTTTGATGAAGAACAGACCAGTGCTCAGTTATAATGATGACCAGGATCGGGATTGATCCCCTCCACCATGAAGCCAAAAGAAAGCACAAAAAGGAAGCAACAACTTATGATGCTGCAGGAGGGCTCCATGTTACAAAACAAACCCTCCTAATCAGAAGCAACAGCCAAACCCCAAGACATAAAGATCCACTCTGTCTTCTCAGCAGATCCATTGAATCACTGTAATCTGAGTTGAGAAATAGATCAACTGTCATGTTACTGTATATTCATGCTTATCAGGACATTCATAATTGCAGGGTGTATCCTAATTTAATGGCTTTCTGAACAGACTAGCTGTTACCAGGGAATGCATCATCCAAATCACTTTGAAGATCATATGCTTCTATTTATTGGGTGACTATGGTGTCACTGCCAAGATGATGTAGTCAGCAGATTCAGTAGAAATCACTTGCATGCGACCAGAAGTGTTTGATGATGAATGAATCATAGGGATCAATTCGTCTTTAATCATTTTATATTCTACTGTAACAGACTGCAACAGTGATGTCACAGAAATGGGGCGGTGCACGTCACAATAATCCATGACATCCGCAGATAATAACAACAAAATTGGGATTGTAGGTGGGGTGAGTGAATGTCCAGCGCTCTCTGCCACCCTCAATACCACGACTGAGGTGACACCCTTGAGCAAGACCCCCAACTGCTCCCCGGGCGCCGCAGCATTGGCTGCCCACTGCTCCAGGTGTGTGTGTGTGTGTTTCACTATTCACTGCTGTGTGTGTGTGCACTTGGATGGGTGAAATGCATAGCACAAATTCCGAGTATGGGTCACCATACTTGGCCACAAGTCACCTCCTTTCCTCCTTTCCAAAAACATCATGCTAGCAGGCAGATCATCGCTGGATAACTAGTAACTAATAGCTATTACTGTGAAACATTATGAATACGACATAGCCTATATCTAATTCGTTGTCCATTGAGCCTGAATGGATTGTGAAATTCCCGCGTGAATATCTCATGATTGAGACTGAATCACTGTAACACGTCATGTATGCCCCCATGAACACGTCATATCTTGGATTAAAGAGATGCTAGCTTATAGGAAAAGGGATAGTTTTAGACATAATGCACAAAATAATCAATATAAATACGAGTTTGTCTATATTGAAATAAGCACAGATAAAAATACAAAGTTACATAACGTAAATACATATTAAATAAATGAAGGAAGATGGAAGATTTATTTAATGCAAAATAAATACTACTCTGGAACAGCGGAAGCCCTAGCATTATTATATTTAATTTATTATAATTTCAAATTTAATAAACTAGATTCAGGGTGTGTACCTGCACACCTTGTTAAAGTTTAACGTTAACGTTACCTTAAATAACAGTTTCTATACCATTCCTACGATAGCTACTATTATTTATATTAAACGGATATTGTCGGTGGAAGGTAAAGGCTTCTCTATTCAACTGACTATATTCATACACAGACAATATCACGAGGAAAAATACTGATTTTTTAAGGAAACATAAACGCCGACTTACGAGGTTCTGAGGGTGTCAACTGATTTATCCCCGGCTGTGTGTCAAGATGGTTGAATTCCATGTTTATCGTTAAATCATGCGGATTTTCCTCTCTAAAATGTATTCATTCCTTTCGTGAGACAGGGAGAAACTTTCTTCGATCGCTCCGGATTTCCACAGGCACACGAAACCGATCCTTGTTTCTGCTCAGCGCACAAAAATCCCCTAAAACAATCAACTGAAGGGTCTTGGGAAATATTATGGATACGACTGATGCATGAAGAGCCCGTGATTAGAGTCCAATCATAAAACTGTAGATTTGTCCCGGCCTGATGGAGCGGTGAGATTGAATAAACTTTGTGAAACAGAGCGGACACGGTCTCTGTATGCTCTCTCTGCCGCTCTGAAGGTGACGGCATGCGGCTCATTGTGAACCGACGACCGTCCCAACTCGGCCTCCGGTGTGGAATGTACCACATTTTACGTAGGGGTGGATGTAGAATTAAAGGAATCACTAATTACCGGCGATGGTTTGTTAATACTGTTTAGAAACTACAAATGTAGTCAGAAATAATTAAAACATGTCTACTTTGTCTTTTTTTATCTTTAAAAGCTCGCATATTTTAAATACCGTCACCTATTTTACCTGCCCAACCTGTTTTACATTAGAAGGTTCCGTCTGCTTGCGTCTCCAAAATGTTTCATGTTTGTGACTCGGTGGATTAAATTTCATTTTAGAAAGATGCCATAACGACTATTCAAAATAATGTTTTTTTTTTCTGTTTTGAGCCCATATCACCTTTTCCCCTTACAAATTATTTGCATAAATATGTGTAAAAATTTTAACCACCCATGAAATCAAAATTGGAGCTTTGTGCCTTTTGTCCATATGTGTTAGCATAGAGGTCATGTATATGCTATATGTTGAAAAAGTTCACTTTCACCTACTTTATATATATATATATATATATATGTGTGTGTGTGTGTGTGTGTGTGTGTGTGTGTGTGTGTGTGTGTGCTTTCTCTTCCTGGCAACAGACCAAAAATATTGATGACTCATCCTGCACTGGCTTATTTTATCCAATCAAATGCTCGCTAACATGAGAATGTCCCTTCCCTTAATATACCTACAACAGCAAGTAGGGTGAAGTCAGCTAAAATGGGCCACGTTTTGGTAAATGACTTATAATACCATCAAATAAGCTATGCATGAGATCTAATGATATTCTTATAAATTAGCACGGGTCTCTTAAATATATTTATATTTTTTAAATGTGAAAAAGTATAAAAGTTTTAAAATTATGAGAGTTAGAGAATCAGCAGCTACCTTCTTGAGCCACGGCACAACATTCAGGTAAAATGGGCTAGCTGTTCAGTTAAAATGGGCCAATATAAGAAGAGAACACCACAGGTAATTTCAGCTTAAATCATTTTATTTTTAACAGTAAATTGACACTATTGTCTTTAATGTGCCATAGAAACACCATAAATTTATTGGCAGCGGCTATTTGTACTAAGTGTAAATAGCAATAGCCTATTTACACTAAGTGCAAATAACAATAGATGCTATTTACACTAAGTGTAAATAGCAATTAGGTGCTATTTACTCTAAGTGAAAATAGCATATTTTCTTAGTGATAGATGCTATTTACACTAAGTGCAAATAGCTATAGATTCTATTTACACTATTTTAAAATAGCAGGATTTTTCTAGGTCTACACCTACCCTAACCCTACCCGATACTTTATTTTCAACTTTTTGATTATTTCCTTCATTTTTATTAAAAATAAATGCTTTTCTAATGTGATTTGAAATTTGAAAAGGAAGAAAAAAAAGTTTGCCAAAAGGCGGATTATGAATAGTCCAATCACACGCTGGTGGGCGGAGTTAGTGTAAATAGCTTCTGCCAACAAGACAGGCTATTTGCACTTAGTGTAAATAGACACTCCGAAATGTATTTCATTAAATAGAAAGTTGAATGAATATTTAAGTAAACAATGCAATTAAAAATGAACTGATCATGTTGTATAGGTGTGTGTTTCTGTGTATTGGTATATTTTGTGTGCATGTATGTGTGTATGCTTGTATTTTTTTTAAAGACTGTTAAGATTTTGTATGGATACATATCTACAGTAGACATTTAAACCTATTTTCACCCTCAGTTTCTGTGTAAAAATGTGTGTGTGTGCAGCCCATTTTACTGACATCTTCCTTTCTTTCCCTTTCTCTTCTCGTCTCTTTGTTTCCTTTCTTTGCTTGTCCTCCTGCCATACTGTCTGCAATTCAATTTTTTTAAAAGACTGTTAAGATTTTGTATGGATACATATCTAGGCCTATAAACCTATTTTCACCCTCAATTTCTGTGTAAAAGTGTGTGTGTGTGTGTGTGTGTGTGTATGCAACCCATTTTAGCTGAAAATTGTGGCCATTTTAGCTTAACCAGCCATTTCTACCTAAAATGACCTTTTTCACAAAAATCAAAGTTTCTTTTATAAATTAAACTTTTTTTATTTGAAAGAGCATGTCAAAACATTGTTCATAAACATTTGCTTTGTCGGTAAGCTTACTTATAATTGCTTAATACCCTTATTAGTGATTAATGAAATTTTCCATGTCAGGCTCAATTACCTTACAATTTCTCTGACAAGCTTCATGTAACACTCTGCCCTGCCCGCCTAAAAAACTCAGACCAAAAAAAATTATTGTTACATGTCAACAAGTGTTGAAGCAACAATGCAAGATCAGTAATTGTGATTTTCTGTAAAAGAGAATTTAAAGAGATATGATGCTACAACCTTATTTGGCCCATTTTACCTAATAGCCCATTTTAGCTGACTTCACCCTAGCAAATAATCATTTACACCTTCAAAATCCAGTCCAAACTTACTGTTTCAAAAGGAAACACATAAATAAAGAAATTGGTGTTTGTGATACATTATATTTTTATTCAAGTTTTTGTTGTTATCATGGTGTAGATTAGAGAACATATAGTGAAATATCATAACGTCACAGTCATATTGCAGAAGAAATCAGTTTCTCATTCAAACAAACTGTTTAATGTTTAGTTCAACATGACGTAATATATCCTGAGTGGCAAAACAATGATAACGGAAAAAAGGTGGTTTGCTGAATCTTATGAATTACTTGCCACCTGTAGAGCGCAGCTGGCATCTGCTCAAGAGAGGATAAGAGTGGACGCTATAGGGAAGAGGGGGGGTTGGTGTAGGAGTGAAATCGGGGGGCGCAAATGGCACGCTTGAGAGGGGACATCCCGTCCCCCGAAAAGACCAGTGGGGCTCCTTTGTGCAGCTGTTGGCCTGTATTAACACAAACCCCCCAAAAGCCACCTGTCACTGCAACTGGACAGAGAGGTTTGGGGAAGTTAGAAACTTGGAGACAGGAACCCCAATAAACTATCTATCTATCTATCTATCTATCTATGGGCCTATAAAGTTTTAAATGTCAATGTTTAAAACTTTCAAACAGAGGTAGCCAACATTCATAGTTTGTCTTGACTTAAATTAGTCTTGTGAATTTAAAAGAACTTTAATTCTACTTCCTCACATTCAAAATTAAACTGCTATCTGCATTCAGCTTCTGGAACTGAATTGGAATTTAAACAGAATTCTCAATTTAATGTTAAATGGCACACAACCCTGTTCTAGTTATATGGAAAGCATCATCTCTAAATCTATGCATGATACTATTGCCAATAATTACAACTTGAACAGACCTCATTCTGAAACTGACTCATCCTGCAAAGCTTTAGATGTAAATGTTAAAATGAAAAGATACAAAAATTAACCACAAATCTGCTAATGCATTCACAAATCTCTCTATTCAGTGACCTCATGCTCTTCACTTGCACTGTTTAAGCATGATGCTAATGTAAAAAAAAAAAAGACTCACTCAAAAGCTTCTTTATAAGTGGAAAATGAAGAATGAATGAGGTGTGACAAAGCAGAAAATAGTGCACATTTGCTTTTGCTTTATTGAGGACAGTTTTGTGATTACACTGGTAATGTAAATGCAAACAGCATTTCATTATGGAAAATAAGAACAAAACAACCCTATACTTTTCTCAAAAAAGGCACTGTGAACTAAAGATGTGAACACACACACAGAGAGAGAATATTTATGTCTCTGTGGGCGTACACAAACTTTAACACATTCTGGGCAGTATTTTCTAATGGCTTTGTTGAATTTGATAGCTGAATAGAGGCTGAACTGTGAGGGACATCCAACCACGGAGTAAACAGGACACAACAGAGCTCTAATATGATCAAATCAAAATTAGAATGCGAAATTAGACCAAGTGAGAAGCCTGGTTTAACTATTTTCATTGTCAAGAGAGGAAAGTGTGATATAAGTTATCTTTAATAAACCGATGAATCATGTTCTTTACATGTTTCTGTTTCACGTGTTTTTGTGGATAATGTTCCACACCCAAAGAGTCACTCATGTTGCATGTGATTAGTAGTTCAAATTCAAACTGAGCTGAAAAAAAGATAATATTTCAATGTAAATTTGTTCTCATGCCTCCTAAAAAATAAGATAAAATTGCTGAAGTACCTAAACAAAACAGTTCAATTGCTATTTGACATCTAGCAGTTTGTTCCATTGCTACCCATTTTGGACACTGGGATTAAAACTTTAGTTTTATATGCTTGGTGAGGCTCAGGTTCAATAGAGTCAGTCTCGAGAAGCCTGTCTATTGTCCTGCAGAACCCAAGGGTCAGCATCTCTGCATGGTCAGGGTCATCAGTGGCCCCTTAATGAAATCACAATAACAGGAATGCCCAGAATGCACCCAGATAGACCTTCAGTCTTTCATAAGTGTGTTTCTATGTGAATAACATGCTATCAGCCAACTTTAGAATAGAGTTAGTGAGAGAATTGAGAAGAAGCCTGGGCAGTCTCATCTGTTCATTGTTTGAAACATTTCTGCCAAAGTCTGTCCTGCCTTGTAGAGTTCAGATGGGAAGCAACAGGATGGGGTTGACAGATCATAAATAAAACAATGTGGTGTCAAATGAATCAGGCTACTTTGTTTATTAGAGATCATAATGCGCAGTCGAACGAGAAACCAGTTAGTCAGCATACTGTGTCATTTCTCTGAAATAATTATCTCCAGTCAGCCACAGTTCTGGTGCAATGTTGCATGACATTAGATATTATAAGTGAGGTAATGTAAACCAATATTAAACAATGTCACAACGGGAATGTGTTTTGCAAATTTAAACAAGGTTGGGAATTTTTCTTTGTAAAATGTGGGCAAAGACAACCACACAGTTGTTTCTATTAACCTTATTTAAACATTACAGAGTTATGACTATCACAAAGGGGTTTTCTATTAAGTATAATGATATTATTGTATAAATGTGCCTCACAAAACGAGGTCACTTGTTGGGTGGAACGTAATGATGAGGCAACAACAAACATAAATATCATTTTTGCAAAGTGAAACACCTGTGTTTGCTTTTATAGCTGAAATGAAATTTAGAAATTCAAGTCAACCAAATAAGCCTATAAACAATTCCACTTGGATATGTAACAAAGCAAAATTTCAAGGTCAATATGAGCTGCACCACATAAAAGCTCTTGTCAACAATCTGAAAATTGTACTGTTGTTGTTGTACATTTTTAACTGTTGCTTTCTCTTGAGTCATATAATTTACAGGATCCTTTTGTTTCTTTGTATTATATGGTTGAGGCAACAGATCAGATGTCATTATAGTTTTAGCAGATTAGGTCCCAGTTGTTGGGGTGAGAATGAAACAAATGATTATTGTGAATCTCAGGTGTTTTATCTTTCTGAGATTTCTTATCAGAGTTGCATTTAAAGCTATGTCCACTCAGGCTACTTAACTCACTAAAAACAGTAGAATAATAGTTACTGTTACTGAAGTTACTGCACTGAAAAAAACAAGAAGTTAAATTTACTTCATTTTTATTTTGCCAGTTTTTGCACGCATATTTTTAAAGTAAAATTTAAATATGGAATTAAGTAAAATCTACTTAACTAAGTTATGTAAAATTAGCAAAGGAAATAAGTAAATTTAACGTGGCCAGGTTGAGTTTGATGAGCAATTTCTACTTAATTATTTTAAGTTTACCCTGCAATACTCAAGTAAATTTCACTCAGTCACAGTTTGTAAACTTTACTCAAACTCCACAGCACTGAAAAAAAGCCTATAAAGCATGTGGTTAAATTACAATCACATATGTAAGCAAGTAGACAGCTCGTTAGTCTTTTTAACTTGGCATACTTGGCACATGATACACAATGACGGTAACAATCAATGAATAGTATTTGAGTATGAATGGATCATTTTGAGTAAAAAATGAACTCCAGATGTCACAAAACAGCAAGTTACTTAACCTAACCACAAAAGCAACCATAAAACAGTGTAAATACATTAAAAAAATTTTACCTTATTAATTATTCATGCCCAAGTGCATGATGGGAACAACGGGATCAAGAAGTTGATATTTAAACAATCTTAAACAATCTTGGTAAAGATAACAAACAATTCCAAGTAAAATATACTTATAAATTCAAACTTTAAATTCTACAAGCTTAAATTGAGTACTAATATTGAATTTACTCTTTTTTTAAATTCTTGCTGAACTAAATTATTTCATGTAGAAATTACACTTGTTTTTCTGTAGTATTTACTTCACCACAAAATCATTTTTATCAGTGTGTAACTGGTGTTTTTTTTTTAGATTAGATGCAACTTTATTGCCATTGTGCAGAGTACAAAGCTTATGAAATACAAAAGTATAGTGTTATTTGGAGATTCAGTTATGTGATTTGTCAGTCATTACACAACTAAATTATCAAATTGCATAATTTTTATTTTATTAAGTATTTTACATGCATGACACCTTATAAAAATAATCCAAAAATATGAGCGGCACATTTTACACATTCTGCGAAAACACTTGCCTCAGGTATAATTTAAGAAAATTTCATAAAAACACGGCCCAACGTACCAGGTTAATACAAAGGAACTTTCAATATAGATTTTCTGCATATATTTTACCTGTATTTTGAAATAAGGCATTGCAGTGTGTTTTGTTGTTTTAAAGTTGAAGGAAATGTAAGTCAAAAACTACTGTTAATTTTCTGCAAAGACGTTAAGACTTTTTTTTTCTTAAAGTATAGGGGTTCATTTTACCTGTTTCATGATCTTACACTTTCTGCAATAGCAACCGAATTAACTAAAAATAAAAAATAAATAAATAACATGTTACAATTGCACATTGTTGTTACCCATATAGGTAACAGAGCCATGCACACACAAATATGAATATGCAAAAGACGTTCACCCTCATACTTCACCTCTGGACCCCTTTCCAAAGCCATGGATTGAACCTTGCACTGCAGAAACCACAGCCCCCTTTTGCCCTTCTACACCTTCATGTGGCCTCCACCCCCTACTCCACCATCCAAAGATCCGCCTAAAGACTGTTTCATTAGCATGACAAACATTGTACTTACTGGGAAGATAAAGAGAGAATGAAAAAGGGACAGAGTGAGTGAATGACCCACTGTGACCCTACTGGACCAGTTTAAAAGCTTAAATTCCTCTTTAAAATGTCCTTCACTGTTGAAATATAGCCCATTGGTACATTTGAATGACGGCATTTTTAAAAAAAGAATTTAATTGTAGCTGCCTTAAGAGAAACCTTTATGCAGTGAGCACCTTCCATGCACTGCAGGTGCAGTAGATACAGCTGTGGAGCCAAGCTAAAGCTGTACTATTCGGATGGTACTTATTCAGTATGCTTGAGCTGCAAACACATCAAACCATTCTCTGGAACAACAGTCTTTACGATTATGACTGCATACACAAAGCATGACACAACTTCATGAGTGAAAAAGAACAGTGAGCAAAACCCCGAAAATGAATGATAGGACCATCAAACACTAAGAAAGTTTGTATACAACACAAAAATACTGCAGCAAAAGTGACAGCAAACATCAATATTCTCTTTGAAGTTTCTATTTCCACAAGAACCGGCCACATAAAACTTATTGACACCAATGCTAAAATGCAAAAATGATGGTCATGATCATAAAACCTGGACAGATTGAGCAAGATAAACTTCAAGATCTGCCCTTGTCTTCTCAAATCCCCTTACTTGAATATAATCAAACTACAGTGGGCAGTTTTGCAGAGAAGAATGAGAGTTTTCTCCTCCAACATCTCCAACAAGCAATTGGCAGATGGAAGCTGTATTAAACAAAGGTCGTAAAACAAGTTACTATAGAAATATTGTCTATTCCTCAAGTGTTTGCATGATTCTCTCCAACCCCTGTAACTCTCTCTTCTCTCCTTCAGTAAAAAATCTCTCTGAATCTTTTTTTTTTCGGAACTCATTGCATAATTCCATGTCATATGAGTATCTAACAGTTATTATCCATTCACCAAATGGCATTTCTTCACATAATGTGGACCACAGGGTGGTTTCAGAAAACTTGAGGCTGTAGAGCAGAGATAAGACAGCTTTATTCGAAACGGTGGAAAATCTCATTGACCAAAAAGAACATCCTCCTGCTAACAGAATGAAGTTAGTCTGAAAGCCATAATCCCTGTACAGAATTCCCTATTTAATGGATCGCATACACCACCAGCCTTCACAAGGAGACAGATATAGAGGTCTTGACAGCAAAAGAAGGACAGAATGAGCTCAATAACATACCCAGAAAAAAAGGAACAGGAAGGAAGAAGAAATATACGGCTATGAAAAGAAAATCCTGTTCAGTTAACCTCAAAATCTCTGACCAAAGCAGTGACATCTGCTCCACCTGCTGAAAAGCACCACTAGCTGTGGAGAGCCCTGGACTACAACCAGATTTCAAGGGCAAGCTATGCTCTACTAGTCATTACTCTTGCCAAGTCATTAAAAAGCAATTGATGTATAATCAATATAAGGCAAACTGAAATTCAACTATAGTGTTGTTTACTGCAATGGGATTTAAAGCAAAATAACGGACAACAAAAAGTTTTGAATTGGGTTCAAAATTATTTCAAAATCTGTACAATTTTATATTCCAACAACAAATATATGCCAACAACTTCCCGCTCATTTGTCATTAAGGCTGGAATGCACGACTTCTGTACAAATTTTTGCTCCGAATTGCAGTCTGGATGAGTCAGTCAGCAGGTTTTGGACAGTCAGAGTTGAATCTCTGACCTCTGAATCCATCCAGTCGAATGATATTGAACATGTTTGATGCCTATGGAACACGTTTTGTTTTCATTTGTCATGTGTTGCTTGCATCTCAAAAAAAAAAAAAAGATACAAAAGCTCTCACTGGGGTGGTATCCTTTCTACAGGTACACCGTTTTACCTTTTGAAAGTGTATCGTCTCAGTGACAGCTTTTGTACCTTTTTTTTTCTGAGAGCATGTGTGATCCTCAGTTGTTTAGTGTATGATGCCCAGTTTTAATAAAGAACCATTTACAAAGTCTGCAAGTGTATTGTGTGTAAAATCTGTCCAGATTTGAAAAGCTGTGTAATTTATTCCAGCCTTTTATTGAAAAATGCTAGGTATGGCTCATTGAATGACTAGAGAAGCCCATCCCACTGATTAGTTCATATCCTTTATGATGAATTGGGTGATTAAAACCTTCATGTTCCTGCTTGATCATCGAAGTGGCTGACCGCACCAAAAAAAAGTGCCAACAGCCACACACATATCAGGGCAAAGGAGGAAATTTCCCTGTGGTAAACTGATCCTCAACCTGGAGGCAGTGGTCAGAGGATGATGTAATAGCTGTTGCTAAGGCAACATAAACAGTTCAGAAACATAAGGAAGCGTGGCTGGAACTGTTAGATCAGCTTCAGTGCATGGCATCACTTGTTCCAAACATGACTGTGAACCACCCATCTACCAAACACACACTTGACACACACTTTGTATTGTCAGTAAGGACTGAAACACATCTCTGAGGAATGTGAATAACGTCAGTGAGATTTCACACTGGAAAATGATGTTACTAATGCTTGAGTGTGTGAATGTTTTGGACTGTACTCTCATAAAATTACATATTTGCATGTTGAAAAAGTATTTGGATTCTGCACCTCTGCAGCAGCCTCTACATATACAATTAAAATGAAATGCACATTTGCCCAGATGAATAATGTGGATGCAAGAAAGCTTGTCTATTTAGAAAGCTCATCAAAAATCTGGCTTCATTAAAAATGCATCAAGAAAAAAGTGAATTGCTAATACGGTCACTCAGATGTTTAGCAGGTGTCGTCAGTCTATCACTGTGTGGCTGGGTTTGCATACTGTAAATTTTTTTTATGGCAAGATCATTACCAACATTTTTCCTCTGGCTTACAAAAATACAATAGCTGACATCAAATACATTTTTGGAAAGTTGACATGTCTTGTCCGGTGCAATTTACTATACTCCATATTAAAATATTTTTAACAACATTTACTAATTGTTATCTTGCAGCTTTTATTATCTCAACATGGATTGAAGGATTACTTGGAATATTTGTGTGTTTAAAAATTGCATTTGTTATAGAATAGGACCATTCAAAACGAACAAAGAAATGTAGACCAGTAACCATTTCCTTGCACTTGTACATTACAATTAAAAGCTTTATTTCTAAAATAAATTACTAAATTAACTTTTTTCTAGTTTAGCTGTCAGAATTGCTTTCTTCTGTAAGGGTAGGTAATATTTAGTAAGAACGGACAATTCATAAATACAAATACAGTATTTTTGTACCCTGTACAGTATATACAACTTAATACCCTGCACAATAACATATGATGTTAGCATAAATATTTCACACATTATAGAACTTTATATCCATAAAAAATATATTGAATCTCTTCCTAAAAGGTAACATCTAAGAGACTGAATGTTCTCAAACTATTCTGAGATTGTACACTACCATTCAAATGTTTGGGGTCATTAAGTTTTTTTTTTATTAATAACATACGTTTTATTCAGTAAGCACACATTCAATTCATAGAGCAACAGTTCATAATGTAGACATTTATAGTGTTACAAAACATTTATATTTCAAATAAATTCTTCCCAAAACAATGTTTCCACAAAAATATTAAGCAGCGCAACCTATAATAACTTTCATCATTGAGCATCAAATAAGCTGATGCTCTCTTGAGCATCAAATCAGCATATTAGAATGATTAGTGTCAATGAAGGATCATGTGACACTAAAGTATGGAGTAATGTCTACTACAATAAATGCAGTCTGGAAGAGCATAGGATCCTTCTTTCAAAAACATTAAAAGATCTTGCCAACCCCAAACTTTTGAACAGTAGTGTTTTTTTGTGCCAGGCTTAGAAATACAATAATAGTGCCAAAAAAGGCACAGTCTCTATAAACTGCAAACTCACTGAGCTCATAGCATGTAAACACTGGTCAAGAGAGAGTCATTCGTGTCTGTTAGAGAATGGTATCTTCACTGTCCTCTTTCACTGGACTGAGATGAGACTTCCTCTGCTTGGAGATGGCAGCCCACAAACGACACAGCATCCCGCCTCTGAGGAACAAATGCATGAACACGGATTTACTTCACATTATACAGAAATATTCAAAAGACTGTAATCACTATGTTTGTCTAGCAATTTTATTTAGCAAGGCATTAAACTGATCAAAAGTGACAGTAAAGACATTTTTGTTACAATTTTTTAAAATTTCAAATAACCCTGTTCTTTTGAGCTTTCTAACTATAATAAATAAATAAGCAGCATACTGTATTTTTGATCAAATAAATGTAGCCTTGGAGAGCAAAAGAGCTACTTTCAAAATCATAAAACAATTTAAAGACCCCAAACAGCAGTGAACAGCAGTGTAATATGATTTCTTTAATAAAATATAGAATTTTAACTACATCTCCGGCACCTTGGCAGATTATTCCTGTTCAGTACGGACGTCTAAAGGACTTACTTGATGCCACAGTACTGCAGATCATCTCTGCAGGCGAGATGGAGGAGACTGTCCAAGGTGAACTCATGAAAAACAAGCTTAAAGAAACCAAAGAACAGGCAATCACTAATCAGCTTCAATATTTTAGGTTTTTAAGCAAGCTTTCACTATTAGAAGTCTATAAATATGAATTAGCAAATCAAAGCTTGTGGTCAAAAGCAACTTATTTTTCCATATTTTCACTCACTATTTCGATGGTTTTCTCATCCACTGGAACACCTCTTAACCAGTGCACCATAGCAGCATTGTGAGAATTATGGGGGGAAGGTTTATTATCTGTGGGAAGAATAAACATATCACACAATGGCTACATACACTGTTACTATGTCGCATAATTAGCATATTTACAGTAATGTTACTGTCATATGCTATTACTAAAAAACTGGTCACTACAAAATGTATCGTTTCTAAAACACTTCCAGAACAGGGATTATATCTATAGAAGTACATGTTGTAAAAAAACGCGAGCCCCGAGGGTAAGGCATAAAATTGGGTTGGCTGAAATTGGGTAACAGTTATAAGCAATTACAGGGTGTGTTCTTTATGAGTCTCAAAATCTCCTCCCAGAACTAAAGACAAGCAGTGGCATGTGAATAAATGTGACACATATTGCTCCATGGCCACACCTTTTGACTGCCTCAGGCAAGAACTTTCTCTAGTATGGAGGAAGAAGTTTAAAAACAATTGTTCAGTGGTAAATACAGTGCTTATTTCAGAAGTTATAGTTGAAAAAAAACACAAGCAACCTGTTGCTGCAGACGCAGCCCTGACCTCCAGGGCGTTGATGTGCCTTTGTTTGGTCTGAAGTGAGTTCCTCAGAAGCTCCTGGAATTCTTTCTCCTTTTCATTCAGCTGAATTAGCAACCTGGAATGCAATGCGAACAATTCCCAACCGCATGAAATCAGTGTAGTTTTTATTCATCGCCCTCTTGTGGGCAAATTCAGTAATGTAATAGTAATGTTATGAAATATTTTTTACAAATTAAAAACAGTTTCCAATTTTTTATATTTTTAAAATTATATTTTACTTTTCAGCAGCCATTATTCCAGTCTTCAGTGTCATATAATCCTTCAGCAATCATTTTTATTACTTACTCACATGTCACATATTATCAATATTTTTTTGTGGAAACCCTGATTCATTTTCAGGATTCTGATAATGAATAAAAAAGAAAATTCATCATAAATGCCTTTACTTTCACTTTTGATCAATTTAATGCATCCTTGCTGAATTAAAGAATTATTTTACTAAAACAAACAAACAAATAAATAAATAAATACAAATTTTCTGACCTCAAATTTTGAATGGTAGTGTACATTATGTAAGTATTTTATGCATTAAACACTTTGAGGTTTGACAGCAACAGAGAGAGCAAAGGTTTCAATACCTCCTGGACTCAAGTCGAAGTTCTGATAACTCCTTTGCAAGTGAAGAATGGCTAGAGATGAGTTCACTGGACAGATTGTTGCATTTGGTGTGACCCTCTTCAGAATTTTGACTGATACCCCATTCCTCCTTGTTCTTCGTGATGGGGGTGACGGTTGTTTCAGAATCAGCCTCTGTGGGCTGCTCGGTTTCTGGAGAACTTTCCTCATTTTCAAACGATGACTGTAGCTGAAGCCTGAGCTCTGAAAATGGATTTTGAGGGACGGCAATGAAGATATGCAGGTAACAGAAGATTCATGGATGCAAAAAAGCATATGGGATCAATTTTTTTAATTGAAATGGTGTCCTTTGTGCACCTGGGAGCAAAATCGTGATAGCATCTTGTACAGCCTGCCTCAGCAAGTTGTCCAAAGCAAACATCCAGTGAGGTTTTATTTGTTGTTTCCTCAGGACCTTTTTGACCTACAAACACAAGAGTCAGTAAATAAATAAATGCACAAATATACGTATACAATTTTTTTTACTTTTTAATTAAAAATATATAAATGTATATAAATGAATAGTGTGCAGTAGTAAAGAATTTAACATTTATTTTATTTTTTATTTAAATTTTTTTTTTTTTTTTTTACAAATCCCTAACCCTCAGTATGTGTAATAGTTATTATAATAATTGCCTCTTTTGTAATTGCAAATGTTGCTAATTATCCCTTAGTTTTAGTTTGATTTAGGCTTACTGAAATGAACACAAACTGAAAGCAAAGAACATACTGCATCCTGGAAGCTAAAGAGCACCGCCTGCAGGCTGCTGAGAGACACAGAGGAGGTCAGCAGGCTGGAGCGCAAAGTCAGGAGGCTGTTAGTCAGGTGCCTTTTGTCTGGAGAGCGGATGTTCTCTCGAAGGCAGCCAATCAGCTCGCTGATGTGATCTGCGGTGATGCATGGCTCCTCCGCCTGTGAGATGGAGCAAAAAGCAAATCTTCACACAAGCCGAGAATCATTCAAGCATTTAAGAAAGGGCACTGGTGGTGTGACAGCATTCCACATCAAACACATCCGGTGACACAGTAGTGTGTGAATGTACCTGCGGCAGCGTTTCCTGAATGTTTTGAACTACACTGCTGATGTACTCCGTAAGGATCCTATGCAGCGTATCCCTCCTTTCGCTGTCCTTTCTCAGCATGAACAGACCTAGATTCTCTCCAGAACCTGCTGGACTTGTGGTCATGTCTGCTTGAGGCTCATCTGGCACTCTATCAACAGAAAAATAAATATAGCATGAAGGCAAATAAGACATTTCAGGTGCTGGAAGAATGTTTCTTAATATACAATTCCCAGAATTTGGGATCTGATGCATGGACTCACGTCAAAAAGCTGCTGGAGCCGGGTGGACTTTCAGCCATGTCATTTCCTTTGAAGGCAGGCTTGGTCCTTCTCAGATCAAAAGAGGAGGACAATTCATTGTGTTCAGCATCTGTGTTCTCCACACGCAATGCAATGGGTACGGACATGCTTCTATGAAAGTCTCCTACAAAATAATGACCATATAAACTCAGAATATGCAAATATCCAGTAATTAATATCAAATTACTTTAATGTACAAGTCATAATTCATAAATGGGTGTTTCTTCAAATTTATCACATTCAGCTTTGGCACCCTCATGTCCTGGGGTTAATTTTCAGGGGTTATTTTTGGGATTTTATCCACTTTTTTTTCTTTTGGCTACATGAAGATCATATAACAACTGCCTGGGAAACTTTTATCACGTCCTCATTTTTCAAATGCTTGGAGGACAAATATTCTTTTTTCAGAAAAAAAAAAACAAATAAAGAAAACAATAATAATTACACTTAAAAGGATAGTTTCTGTCATTAATTACTCACTCTCATGTTGTTCCAAACCCGTAAGACCTTCGTTCATCTTTGGAACACAAATGAAGATATTTTTTGATTAAATCTAAAAGCTCTCAGACCCTCCATAGACAGCAACACAACTGCAATGTTCTCGGATTTAATCAAAAATATCTTAATTTGTGATTCCGAAGATGAACGAAGGTTTTGGAATGACATGAGGGTGAGTAATTAATGACAGAATTTTCATTTTTGGGTGAACTAAACCTTTAAAAATAAATAACTTAATTAAAAAAAATTATAATTATAAATGAATGAATAAAATAAAATAAATTGAAATAAAACAAATAAAATATATACAAATAAATAAAATCATGTACTTATAAAATAAGTAATTTAATTATGAATGAATAACTTATGAAATAATTAATAATAGAATTATAAATAAATAATACTATGAATAAATGAATAAATAAGTAAACAAAAATGGATTTCTTCAGCAATACGAATAAACATTCCTGGACGTAAGTAGAGCAAAAAAAAGTGAGCGTGAAAAGAAATGTTTATTTCCAAAAGGCCAAAAGCAGTCAAAGCTGAAGAAACCTGTTGTTTTTAAAGTGTCAGAGATTTATAGACGCGGTTCTTCTACAAGCTCACCGATAGGTTCTTTCAGAGTGTTTTCAGACTGAGGCTTTGCCCTTTTCCTGGGACTGGCCTTCAGAAAGCTGTTCTTCAGGAGCTCTGAAGCTGTGGCTCTCTTGTCTGGGTTGGGTTCAAAGCAGCACATGATGAAGCCTTTAGCTTCCTCTGACATGCATTCCGGCACTGTAGGATGGATCTTAAACATGCCCACCTGCAGGGGGACAGTTATTAAACCTGATGAGATTCTTTGTAAGAGATATTAACATTTAGGCTTGAAACTTAAGCAAGTATGCAAACGCTTCTAGGTACAAAAATGTGCCAGAAAGTAATTCATAACAGCAGCAGTTTTGCAGCATCAGTCTTTTCCACAATGGGCAATGTAGCAGACATTAGCGTAAACTGTATTCCTCTTGCACACTAGCTATTCGTCTGGCCTAACTGAGACTCTATTAAATATGCATTGAGCATGAAGTCAATTGGCAATGCGAGAATGGAATGTAAATAAACTTCACAGTTCATTTAACATGGTTATATAACCATCAGCTTAAAATAACACTCAAATTCCTGCTTCAAAAACCTGCAGCACCTTAAACATGGCCGCTTGAGGACTTCCCAGCTCATGAAAGGGTGGCTTCCCTGTGGCCATTTCTATGATGGTGCAACCCAAAGACCAGATATCAGCTGGTTTGCCGTAGCCACGAGGACCTTGGTCGATGATTTCTGGAGCCATGTACTGCAGAGTGCCTGTGCACGAATGAATCAGGAGGAGTTTGAAAAGCAAACATACAGAAGTACATAATGTAATGTGAGAAGTATGTGCTAGGAGACTCACCTGTGAAAGTCTCTGTGCATGGATTGATTCCTGCTAGTCTTTTAGAAGTGCCAAAATCTGATATCTTGAGCAGTCCGCTGTATGTATTTATCAAAACATTATCACCCTGGTGAGATGAAAAGTAATGGCATGTGATAATGAAAAGTGCAGCTGAAATTTTCATACAGATAGTCTGAAAGCAACGGCAGCGCTGTCATCTATTTATACCTTAATATCTCTATGTACGATCTGATTATCGTGGAGATATTTCAGCCCTTCAAGAACCTGCTTGGTATAGAAGACAATGGTCGCCTCATTATCTTTAAGAGGCCCCCACTTTGATCGTAAGAGAGAAGACAAACTTCCTGTGAAGGAAGAAAAAACAAGTGAATACATTTTAAAATCATACACTGTGTATTCACATGCACATAAATAAATATAAAATGTTAGTCAAATATATTTTAAAAATTACCATAATGAATACAATAGACAAATAATAGAAGAGATCATGATTTTTTTTTTATAACATCTAAAACACATAGACATTCTTAAAATATAATAATTGTATTTATGTTGATTTAATGCTCTATTTTCAACAATCTAAGGTTAAATTACTTCAATTTAAAAATGTCAATACACTACAGTTCTAAAATCTGAGCTAAGAAATATTTTTTTTCTTTAAAAGAAATATACATTTATTCAGCAAGGACATATTAAACTAATCAAAAAGGGCCGGTAAAACATTTATAACGTTACAAAAATTCAAATAAATATTGTTCTTTTAATGGTTCTATTCATTTAAAAAAAATCCTGAGAAAAATGCATCACAGTTTCCACAAAAATTTGAAGCAGCACAATTGTTTTTAAAGTCTGCATGAACCGGAAGTTGCTGCCGACTTCATTTCAGTATGGTGACGTATTTCCAATTTTTCGGGCGGGGTTTTATTTTTGCGCTCCTCCTCATCTCTCACTCGCAGCAAACTAACTGTTGGAGGGGCGTGTTTAAGCATATTCTTTAGAGAAGGAATGCAAATGATCAGATTTTGAATAAAGATTACCAAGACAAATTTTTTCAGTGTATTAACTAGCACTGGTTAATTGTTCACCTTATAACTAGCAATGTTCACTAACAAAATAAATATTGTAAACTTTGATTTCATGCGGACTTTAACATTGATAATAATAAAAAAATGTTTCATGAGCACTAATTCAGCATATTGGAATAATTTCTAAAGGATCTCGTGACACTGCAGACAGGAAAGATGGCTGCTGAAAATTACGTTTTGCGATCACAGGAATAAACCATCTGACAAACTGAACATGTAAAAGTAGATTTTTTTTTTGTGTAATTTTTAAGGGGTATACAGATCTTGCCACAAAGATCTACAGTGATATAATTTCCAGTCTTCTGACACTGGCAAACTAAAGCTGGTCAAATGTTAATAATATTTTAAAGGAACTACTTCACTACAAACTGCTCAAAGTTTTTTCATGACTAAGGATAGTCCATGTATAGTCTTCATATAGGAGGTGTAGCACCAAACACATCAATAAGTGTTACGTCACTGACCCATAAATAACTCTTGAGGTGAATTCTCTGAACTGGTCTGTGCTGTTCGGTATAGCACATTTCAACTACGCTCTCAGTTGGAGATCTTCCCACCACATGAACATTACACACAACACACCCTTCCTTAGAACCAAGGATTTCTCAATAGACTTTAAGAAAATCAACATTTCCCCTTTTAATCAAAAAAGGAAACAACCAGCAAAGCACACCACACCTCCAGGAACCTCCTCCATGAAGATCTTGATGAAGCCACCCTCACTGACAGATCCCAAATACTGAACAATATTCCTGTGCTTCAGCCTCTTGTGTAGAGCAATCTCCTCATGGAGTGGCTGAGAGTAGCTAAGACCCAAAAAAAAAAGAGAGAGACCAAAATGGTAGACAAAAAGTAAATATTATGATCTTCTAAGCTATGCAGCTCTGACCACAATCATAAGGGGTTTATGGGCATATTTGGTTAAAACAGTTAAGCACAAGACTTGGATCACATGGAGAGGTCTACATCTGCTAACTGTCCATGTGAGGACAGTTTAAACAAGCATCAGTCCTGCGGACAAACATCACTGGAACGTGGGGACCTTTGAACATGGTCAGAGGTCAACAAACAAACACTGGATTTCTACTGAAGCAGATCAACAATGTATACACAGTTCAGAAGTAACATAAATCTTCTATTAAAGGTTAAATGTAAAGGTCATATTATACATCCTTTTATTATTTTTTATTTGATTTATTAATATATGTCCACTGTTTAATATGTGAAATTATTTATAGATTTGATCAGTTTTATCATTATTATCATATAGTAATTTTGTGTGGCAAAACTGAACATGTTTTAAGAGTTGTGAATCTTATAGTATATTTTCAATGTACATTGTTACATAATACATATACATATATATATATATATATATATATAAGTTCTTTTATCTTTTATCTATTTGATTCTTCATGATCCAGCTCAATTAAATAAAACAAACTTACAGCTAAACTGATAAGAAATATTTTCTAAATTATGCATTCCACTAGAAAAATCAAAGCAATGGAAAAACAAGTTCATACGTGCTGTCCTTCTCTGGGATCTCTTTGATTGCGATGCGCACTTGATTGCTAAGATCCCGTCCAGCGTACACCACTCCGTAGGTTCCTTTCCCCAGCACCACCTTGTCTCCATTCTCATTCCTCTCATAAATGTACTGAAAGATTTTTTTTAAAGAAATTGTTACTTTTATGCATCAAGGATGCATTAAATTGACCAAAAGTGACAGCAAAGACATTGATAATGCTACAAAAGATTTGTTTAAAAAAACCCCAGCAAAACTGAGTTTGCTAGGAAGAAGCATTACATTTCACACTTAACTGCTATATTCAGCAAGTACTAAACTGGCACTAAGAACACATGACAGCAGGAAGCAGGTTTAAACATGGAGTTATGGCAATACTAAAGATAGTAAAAAAAGAAAATCACTGTTGCATTATGGTAGTCTGTCTGTCATATAGTGATACCATATTTACAGTATGCAATGGAAAGCTACATTTCCACATACATGATCCACACTGAAGGAAACTATTTGACCAGAAAATGTCAAGTCAAGTCACCATTATTTCTATAGCGGTAACAGATACAGTACAGATTGTGTCAAAGCAGCTTCACGGTAATAAACAGGAAAATAGCAGAATCAATTGACACTACATATCCTGACTGGAACAGTCCAAGCCATGAGAAATGAATCAACTAATTGGTTAATCAAAACTAAACTAAGGAGGTCAATTATTGAATAGACCTGAGATCTATTCAATAAAATCCAATTTTACCATGAGTCTACATCAGCGGAAGTCATTTTAAGGGTTGTATATCAAGGATAAGATAAAAACAGCTGCTTAATCAACCAAGTGCACATTTTCACTAATGCTGAACATGGTTACTAGCCTGAACAAACAATGAGAGGTGATATGATTTTCATGGTGATTTCTCTCACCTCTAAATCTCCTTCTCCTCCCCTGATTGGACTGGAATCTTCCACGGGACTTTCTGTGTGATGCAACAGAGAGTTTACCAGATCACAGAACCTGACAAGCAACACACAAATTATAGGGTTTGAGAATATGTTCAATGGAAAAATCTCTTTCATTGTGACGCATGATATTTCAGCAATGCATTTCCTTTATGATGTTAAAATGCAGTTCATCATTTTGCCATTGCATAATCGCTTAATGCTTATTTCATTGGAACAATGACAAGCTCATAAAATGAGGTCAAACGTGACTTACTGAACCTGATACAACAGGATCCATGAGAAAATAATATGACAAGTATTTTAAAGGCTCAGTGAATAGTGCCCGCAGCACCTCTGAAGATTAGATTCAGATTATTCTTAAAACAAATTCACAGAACATAATCTTTTAAGAGTTCATTCTCTGTCAAAATAATCATGACACTGGAGCTCTTCCGTCATGTTATCATTGGCAGCGTGTTTAAGCAATGTGCCGATGGGAGGAGCTCACCCTTTACAATGAAGATCGCTGGGAAAGTACAACTGGAAGTCATCTGAATTGTACAGGACATACAAAAAGCAGCTCCGCTCATCAAACTTGGAGATGCTGCAAGAGTGGAATAACAGGGATTCTCAATCACAAGCCAAAAAACAAAACATCAAAGATAATGGGTCAAGCCATTTTACACCATTTGAACCTGATCAAAATACAGCGATTCAGTTTGTAGTCCAAAAACTCAGAAGATCTGTGGCTTCCCTTGAGAATTTATAAGAAAAATACATGTTTATACATTATTTTAAAAAGTGAATTTTTGACATTTTAAAACTGCAATATGAACCTGACAGCTGTTGTAGTGCTGTAACCCGCAATGGTTTCAAAATTCAATAAGTTTTAGGTGAATATGTAATTAAATGTTATATAAAACATATGAAACTCTCTTTAAATAATTTTAAGCAATATTTAAATATTCACAGGATTGCAAATAAGCCTTCCAGGATGGCCTACAAATTGACATCATGACTGAACAGCTAATTGCAACTCTAAAACATTTTAATGACAAATACAACACTTTATAAAAACCCAGTCAAATTTCATTTAGTTAAGATGCCTTAGAAAACGGAATCATGTTCAGATAAACAAATAATGCACATCTGTGCGGAAATACTAATCCTGCCAGGAACACAAACCCTTCCTGGAGCTATGAATGCATAACTGAAATTATTTTTTAACTATGGGTCAATCTGACCTTAAATATTAACATCCAGCGTCATTTATTTTGCAACATGAGCTCTAAACAAGACATCTGTTGCCCTAAGGGCTGGAAATAGGAACAAAATCAGAAAGAAAAAGAACAGACAGAGACCTATAGCTTAAAAGCTGGAAAGAGGATAACAGGCGTCAACCAGGCCAAGCAGCAAGTGAGGAAGTTTTAAAAAAAAAGCCTATTCAGAGAAAGTCACTGGGCTGTGGCCAAAACAGAGCAGCCCTAGTGGGATTATAAACTGCTGCAAGCTTGGAAATGGAAAACAGAAAAAAAAAAATGTGGAAATTAAAGTATTCCCATAAGTGCACAGTACCTTACTCCACGAATCGCAGATGCTGGGAAAGTCCACTCATGAAGACCTTTCTGGGAAAGCCAAATAAAGCACATTACACTCCCACAGACATGTACACAATGTTGAATTTTACAGCATAAAGCATTGGGTCACTCCGCCCTCCGTCATGTTAAATGATGCCTGTCTATCACATTAATAATTTAATAGCATGGAAACTCCACTGCGTGACAACACACACTGCAGCCTGCACAACTTGTGCAAAAAGCATCAAGGGTCAAGGGTGTTTACCTCGAGTGGAGTGACGTGTCTCAGCTGCACTGTACGGCTGTCATCTTCTTCACTTACGCTTATTATACTAGGTTGGAAGACTTTAGTGGGCTCCAGAATCAGAACCTAAAAAAGATATATATTTTGAGTCTGTTTATGTCTCCACCTTTTTGGCCTTTCCTTTAGTTGTTGTTGAAGCTAAGTGAAACAAGCTGTCTCTTGCGCAGTAGGGTAATGTTGTACTGATGAGAAGGGAGAAAAGAAGCAATCTTACTGGGCAGCGCGCTGTGGAAACGGTAGGCTTGCATGCCTGCACCATTAACTCCATCCAAAAATCCACAGTTTCCTGTTTAGGATAACTGACATCGCGAGGTTTGGCAAACTGCTTGTACAGTATATATGTCTCCATGATGGATGCAACATACCTGTTTTTAGGGAGAAATCTTATTTAGGTTTGTCAGTTAGTGCGTTTCAATCATTTCAGAATATTTTTAAAATAATGTGATATTGCAATTATTCATGACTAATTTAAACTTGAAATACCACCTTCATGTGTTGTCACTATAATCTGATTCCGTTTCAATTCTATTTATTGAGGGTGTTTCTCATGCAATTCATTGATTTAATCTGTATATTGTGTAATTAATTATATAAACATATATATATATATATATATATATATATATATATATATATATATATAATATTTTAAGTATTTACATGTATATATTATATTTAAATATATTTAATATATAAACAACATTTTTCTGAAATATATACACATGCATGTGTGTGTATTTATATATACATAATGATATGTACACAGTACACACACACATATTATGTAAACAAAAACTTTTATTTTGGATGCGATCAATCGTTTGACAGCACTAAAAAAAAAAAAAAGTAAAAATATATTTATTAATATATTTTTTAATGAATGAAAATCATTACAGTAATATTCTTTAATAGTAATAACTTAAATTCTTAACTTCACACTACCTTAAATAAAGCTAAATAATCATTCACTTCCTTTACTCACCACATTGGCGCATTGAGCCTGTAGAGTTTCTCAGAAGCTTCTACGACTTTCTTGTGTTCATTTGCCAAGATTCCAGCCCCCAGATAAAAACCCACATCCCAGTAGTCCTGCATTTTCTCTAGACTGCCTTTCCTGCCCAGCAGGCTACTGAGTGTGACACCTGCACAATGCACAAAAAACACCATGACTCATTAAACCAAAACTCAATAATAAAAACTCTATCTGTTTGGTAAATGAATGAAGAGCGGGAGTCATGCATGTAAAGTGTGAAAGCAAGGCAACACCTGTTTAACCACCTCGAACTGTTACTTTCTCTATTCATATACTTTGTGTCATTATGCTTTCATGCTCAACGCCTGAAGCATCTGTATCATACAAGTAGGCCACTAAATATCAGTTTCTATACACTAGCCTGCTCTACAGAAAAGACCATGCAATAGCCCACAAAACACTACTGCACAAGATATGTAGACCAAACCATGACCCATCTCACAGTTTAAAGTGCTCACAACCAGAGCAGTGAAGCTAAATGAGGGACACACAAACACACCGATTTTCCGCAGCTCAATAGAAGTGTCGAATTCATGCCCAGCAGCTATCAGAAGCACAACATTATTGATTCCGGAGTGCAAAGATGGTTCAATCTCAAAAGCCTTTCCATACCTGCAGGACAACATAAAGATAGAAACACAAGACATCTTTACTGTAAATGGAATATTAGAGAAATTAGCACAACCTCAAACACTTAAACATACATGATTGAATCTCTGCTTGAACCACAGTGATAAAATCTGCACATAAAAATGTTATTAAAAATAGTTCTCTCTCATTTTTAGTAAAAGAAAATATCTAAACATGATTTCAACCAGACAAATTCACATGAGAAGCAAAACTGTATTAAATTGTATTTGTCTCAGGGCATATATTAGGGAATTCATTTATTTTTCATACCCCATTGCACATTTATATGTATTTTGTTTGTTTTTTTGTTTAAAGCATAAATCTACAAAATTTGCTCCAGCACCCCCATAAAAAAATTAAATAAAATAAAAACATTTGACTCATTACACATGCATAACTACTGCAATGCAATACAATGTGACGTGATTTGCAGTCGCACATAATGTCAACATTTTATTTTAAAAATGGATCAGTTCCTTGTGCCAAGTAGGCCTGTCCCCAACTAAAGATTTTTCTAGTCAACTAGTCGCACGTTTATATTAAATTGATTAGTATAATAACCAACTAAACCAACCTTTAATATAGGCATTTAGGCGTATTATAGCCTATTCCGCGCTCAAGCACACACATAAAGCTTGCCACAAAGCACCGGCTAAAGTAATGTTTATTAATGCATCGAGGAAAAAGAAGACATTTTAATTATTTATTAATAAACTAGTACTTTCTCAGTCAGTGTCGGCTGCAAAGATGCACCTATACGGACTACGTAATCAGAGAAGATTTGTTTTTTATTTTAATTGGTTTGTTTAATAGTAGACATTTCAAGCTTTCAGTAGATTTATTTCTTATGTCTGTGAGCTGGTTCATTGTTGTGACGTGCTCCATTCATGGAGACTGCATGAGACGGCAGAAATCACATCCAAAAATGACGGAGTATTTTAAGTTCTTTCTGCAGGAAAAAAAAAAAAAAAAAAAAAAAAAAAAAAAAACATTGCGCGGGCGCCCCCATGTCATACAGCAAGCGCAATAATACTCCCACACTCCTCATAAACATTTGAAATGCACCTATATAGAGATTTCATTATTCATATAAAAAAAAAATAATAACAACCTGTATTGGTCATATTTACTATTAATTGCCCAGCTCCCCCTGTCATTGATCTAGCACTCCCTCAGCACCTGCGTTCAAAATTCTCTGGCGCCGCCCCTGTTTGCATATTTGTACTGGAAAGCAAGTCAAAACCACTGAACAGTTTTTGGAAGCGTGTGCAAATCACTGAATTATTAATTAACTTTTAATTAGTCTAATTTTTTTAACTGTCTACCATAGCACTATACAGTGAAGTGGATGTTTATAAATGTGTGCAACAGACATAAAGAACAGCAGTCTTGTGGTGATTATGTCGATTGAGTAATTTGTAATGACTCACCAGTAACAAGCTTGATCTCTGCTGTTTGTGTCTTTGAAGCCCGAACTCAGGAACATGTCCTTGTAGATGCGCCCGCACAGGCAGTACACATCCGAGGCCACGGTGCCCCCCGATTCCACGATGGGTAGAATGAGCTTTAAAGCCTTGGTACGATCACCAGGGTGATTCCTCCTTTAAACACATTTCAAAATGTTTTGTAGGGAACAATATTAATATTTTTTTCAAGTAAATGTTTGTTTTTGTGTATTACGTTATTTAAAAAAAAAAAAAAAAAAGTTTACCTGTTCAGTGCAAATATATACTGAAACTTGATGTTCTGATGTGCTGTCACCATGCACATGGGCAAATTATTCAAGGTCTCCACCAGATTTATTATGGCGTCGTAGTCCTTGAATCGCATTGAGAAAGAGAGTTCAATTTCAATGAATTATTCACACATTTGGCTGGCACCTCTAATATTTCACAACCATTGTCAAATATTCTCGCTTATTCCTCTGGGTAGACAAGGAATTGCATATAATCAAATTAAAAAGCACAGCATGAAAATCTTCAAGAACAGGAAGCAATTACTTAATGTTTACTATACAATTTATTATATCAAGGACGGTGCGATCTCATTTCTAGATCTCATTAATAATTAAACAGATTCAGGTGTGCATCACAGGAACAATCAAAACATTCACACATAGATATTCTGGCACAAAAATGCATTCAAAAATACTGCAAATGTATAACAAAAGAGCCTGTTTGTTTATATAATATAATAACTACACAGTATGCTATCTATGTGATCATTCATATTAGCTGTGTTTGTAACTGAAAGTTTAGTGTTGTGTATATGTAACTCTAGTAACTCACTGGGATGTCCCGGTAAGATAGCAGGAGGCTCATAACAATGTCTGGACTCAGAAGCTCCACCGAGTCCAGGCGCTTCTGGATCCGGCCCAGCTCCTGACTCAGGGCCTGTCCAGTGAAGTGCTCTCGGGCCAGACGGATCTCTCTGCGGATTGCCTCGTGGAGGTATTCGCTATGAGGCAAGAGTGTGCTAAACGTTAATTTATACAGTTTGAAAGCAGCATCTAGCAACTGACTTCCAGGAAAAGAAAATGCACAAAATACATCACATTCCTACCTAGAATGAATGTGAACACTTTCCAGCAACTTGACCAGTCGATCCACCAGAGGGGTCAACAGGGATTCAATTTTAAAGCTGGAATGGAGGAAATCTTTGATGCCCTTCATCAGTGTGGCATCACAGGCAAATACTTTGCCTTGTGGTGACACCATATAGGGGATAAAAGTGTAGCTCCCACATTGCTCCTAGAATGAAGGATACAGAAGACCAAATGAACACATATGACATCATACCGGGGCAGGTTGTCACAAAGACGGTCACTTGGTAACTATAATGTTTAGCGTGATAAGTCCAATTATACAAATGTTTTATAAAGCAGTGTTTTTTTGTATGCTAATTTCAAACATCAAGTTAAATGCTTAAATTGAAATTTTATTTGTAAATTCTACTATCCAAATAGTGCCTTAAATATCAATATCACTATATTAATATATGTTGGTAAACATATTCACAATAAAAACCAAAAACTATTTAATGAAAAGGTTAACTATTTAATGAAGATTTTACTGAAAGGTCAAACTGTGTTTTTCTTATTTGTCTTATTTGTAGAATAAATCTACAAAATTAAGTGATGTTTGTTTGCGGTTATCATGTTATCAGAAAAATAAAAATACATATTTTATGTGTGTGTGTGTGTGTGTGCGCGCGCGTGCGTGTATACATACACACACATATATATATATTAAGCAGTCACATGCTAACAGTCACAATTTTATACAGAAAGTTGCACCTTGTGTTGGCCAAAATGGTTCAATATTTATGTATGTTCCAATTTATGCTGTATTATTAATCATTTCATGTTTCATAATAGTAGTACTGTTTAAACAGAAGATCTCATTATAACAACTTATCCCATAAAGCATTACAACATTGTTGCCAAGAAGTATTTTTTTTATTATTATCATTTTTTTTTTTTTTTGGTTGCTAAGGCTTTAAGGTTTGCCTCTATACAGAAACTGGCATTCAAAAATATACTCACACTGAGAAATATTCAATGGAATAAAAAGTGTGACAACACTGAGCCATCGGGGGTGGCGTACTTCATGGTGACTTTCGAAAACAACCTTGCACTTTCTGAAAGATGTGCGTTGTGTCTCACCTTCACAACTTGAAGATCGTCTTCTCGTTTGTTGCAGTAAAGGATGACATTATTGGTCATACTGAAACTCTCCCTGACACCCAGGTGATAAAACAGAGACGGCTGGCAAATGGTGTTTTTCATCTCCACCACCACAACATCTAAACACAGAGTTAAAATAACAACCGCTTACAAATGCACTTTGGAAGTATTCCTGAAAATTGCAGCTATGTACGTGCCACAACTTGCCTGCGTTGTAGAAAGTGTCCAGAATTTCAGTGGTGCCCAACGCAATGCGCTCAAAAGAAATGCTCTTCAGCACCGCATGCGCGTCTGCGCAAGCTTCTTTAAGACATGTCAGTGAAAGATTCGCCTCAGTTTGAGGCGCAGACCCGTCGTCAACGGCGATATACACCACGGATAAAGCCCTGGTCCGACTCCGCGGGGATATTACGCCTTTACTCCCGCCGCCGATTTCGAGAGCCAAAGGATCCTGCCATAAACTTCCAGCTGAAACTCGCACGGGATCCTTTCTCTTGGTCTCGTGCAGGCTCATGCGCCTGCGTTCAGTCGTATACATGGTGTAGGTCGAAAATAGTGCCTAGCAAATTAAAAAATCATCCTGTGACCGCGTCCTGGACATGCCTTCACTATGGCGTTAAAAGTATTCCTGTAGTTTTTTCCAGGTAAGACTCTGAGGAGGATCCTTTTAGACGCGCCCTCCTCCGGTTCTCCGCCTCCTCGTGTCGCGCTCCACAGCTGTGCGACCTCTGCCTGCAACACACTGCAATAAATAAATAAATAAATAAATAAATAAATAAAACTTCACCAAAGACTTCTTAGTGACATGGACATTTTTTTTTTTTTTTTTTTTTTACAAACAAAATGTATATAATATAAAATAAATCACTATTAAAAGTATTAGTATAAAAAAGCTTTATTTTTATTTTTCATGTCTCATATTTCATAACAAAATTTTGTCTTCTTGGTAGACAATACATTTTGGCAAAAAAAAATCAAGAAATAAAATTTTGGCAGAGGCAAAAATGTTTGTTGTGATGTTTAAAAAAATCTATTATTTTATTTTATTTTATTTTATTTTTGAAATAATTGTTTGTTCCACTTTCCTTTTTTTTCTTTTTTTAGATAATCATAGTTTTAAAGATGCAATAATTATTGTTTTTATAACTCATTTTCTTATTTTAAAATTAAACACCTTGGTCTGGAAAAAGAAAAAAAAACTAAGCAAAATAACCTAAAATAAATATAAAATGAATGCTTTAATGTGACCTTCAAAACAAATGAAAATATTAAAAATCCCACGTTCTCCCTTCAGACATAAAGCAAAATAGTGATAAAAATGAAAACATCTGTTGTTGTTTTTTTATCTCATAACAGTGCATCTGTCAGAGATTATTTTTATCACAATGCACTCAGTTTCACACATGTATACTATGGAGGCATTTAACAGACTAAATTAAATAAATATACAATAAAATAAAATAAAAAATAGAACTATAATGAATAAAATGTAAGCATAAATAAATAAACGAATAAGGATGTGAAGTAACATGCAAAATACAAATGCACTTTAAAATGAAAATATTTATGGAAAACAAACTGAAATGCACACCTTGAAATAAAATGTAGTGGACAATATAAATAAAATCAATATATAATTTAACTGAATACATCATAGCGTAATGAAAAATGAGTACAAAATATAAATACGGTGTGTGTTTTTTATGTAAAATGAAAAGTGACCTGAAATACATGATATACACTGTACTTTATTTATTGCAACATTACATAATGTTTTTAATCATTTTATTATGTGTTATATTTAGTATGCAACTCATTGGTCAGGATTTCTGCATTATTTTTTTTAGTTATTGTTAACCTGTTCGGATAAATAAAAGAAACGAAACAACTCGTTTAGTGTTTATTCCCGTGAACAAACTTGCACTACAGAATACATAACTAGTAGTTGCCTTCTTGACCCATTTGATAGGAGTCTAATCGTCCCGTGCAGTCGCGTGCAGCCCCTCCCCCTCTACTGAGACACACACAAGACTACACGCGCACTAAAAACATGGCGGATAAACACTAACCCTCACACTTGAGAAATCACACAAAAACCTTTCTCCGCAAGGTAAACAGTCCCCTTCCTACCGTCCGTAATAATTGCCTAGCAATTATTGCATCACTTAATAACTTTAGTTTTGTTAAATGTAAAAGAAAAAACATAAAAATTGACTCAGAGAGTTGCTAGAGGTTAGCCTTTAGCTAATGCTTGTTGTATAAGCATTGGAGGTGAAGTGTTGCCTTATGAATTGCAGAAACCCAAATAAGTATATTTTGCTGTCTGTTTCTTATGATCAAGGTCAATATAGCGTAAGGAAATATGAAGTTGCGAAATGCGATACGAAACATGGCATGATGCTACATAGCATAGCAGTATATTTGATGTGGATTTGAGAGAGTGTGGTACTTTCTGTGCTGTGTCCTTAAAAGTTTATTGATTTATATCGATAAATGCACATAAATCGTCCCTGGAGAGTTTGACATGATTTTAAATGTACAAAATAATAAATAATACGCTTTTGTTAGAGTTGTCGAGTCGGAAGACTGTAGCGTCCCAGTGAAATGAGGCTGTAGTGGTGTTTGGCTTGTGAATGAATCTTTTAAGTGAATGAATTGTCCGTTTCCATGAATCGACTCATATTCAAGCGCGTAACTGCTTTCCTGCCGCACGAATGAATCTTTTGTTAATGAACTGATTCAAATGATTCGAGGCACTGGGATGAATCAAATCCCCGCCACTACCGCGCTGTCATTTATGGAGAGGGAGGGACTGTGTTTGGCGCTCAAAGGCGCTCTGCTTTTGAACAGAGAACTGGAAAACTGGGAGACAGGGAGCCATCTTTTGAGGTATCTCTACACATACAGTTAGTTTTATCCATTAATTCTGCATTTTGACATAAACGAGGGCTGTATGAAAACAGAAACGATCACATGCTCGGGAGAAGAACAACTTGTGTTCAGATTTTATTGACTGCTGGAAAACGGTGCGCGTGGTTTAACGGGATGTTTGCGTTGGTATTATTGTTTTCTTACAATTATTTTGTTATGTTCTTCAGTTAAATATGATGGGTTCCGACTGTCTAAAAGCAGCCCAATCATGTCGCTTGTTGTTTGTCACTTCACATTGACCTTTTGAGTCATTGCTGCTTGTTAAGCGTCTGACCCAACGACCCCCTGAGTCATTCTAGGCAGGAAAATGGTGAAGTATTCAATTTGTGCAAGAAGTATTACCTTTTCTTATCGATGTCCATGTTATTGTCCTTTGGGGAATACAGCTGGCAGGGGTTCGTGGTTAACGGTTCAGCATGTAAAGAATGAGAGACCCGTGACAGCTGAGCAGGACACCCGATTCACTGCCTGAGAGACAGACAGGCCAGACCGAACCACCTAAAACAGACACTGATGTAAGAAACAGCTTTAAAATCTCAGTTTTGTGTTTGTCTTTTGCAGAGAGGTTGGAATAAGCTGGATCATGAAGAAACCTGTACCCCAGAAAGGTGAGTCTTATTTGTTTATTAACGTACATTAAAATTAATTTACTTTTTACTTGAAGTTTTTTTTTCAAACAGATGTAAATAATAAATCTGTCACAATGTTACTATGATTATGTGAAATTTTCCTCTGACACATTAATATAATTTTCTATAATTTATAAATCTATCATTAATATTAAATCTATTAATCTATAATTAAATCTTTCTAATTAAAAAAAACATTGTTTTGGGGTTATTGACACATGTATTGTATTATAATAAATATGGTTGTTACTATAACATTTTAGATACCAGTGAAATTTCACAATGCTCTATGTGAATTTTGATACCACAGAAAAATATGCTAGCCTAAGTAATATAAAGTACAAATATTTTTAAAAACAAGTAAACAATAAACAAATGGCAAGCAATAGCAATAAATGCAATAGAACAAATATCTTATTTATTTTATATAAATAAAATAAACAGTGCTTTTTAAGTTTTTCAGATAGGTCTTAGTAATCAGGTAAAAAAAAAACTTAAGAAATTGAATAATCAAATGTAAAATAACACTGCACAGATGTCACTGTATAAGTTAAGTTACAAAATATATTTAGTCAAGAGTAGTGAGTTTTTATTTTCTTTTGTTATTTACATTAACATCAAGCACACAGACGGTAGTAGGTATATTACGCTACCCTAATGCACTGATTTAATATATTGATATAAAATCACATCTGATTTTCTTCTGACAGTTTGTTCACTTTAGGCATAACCAACTGTTTAGGAGGATGCTCACCAATTTTGGCATAATTTTAATAATGAAGGTTAGGTTTTAACTGTTATCAGGGGATGTATTCTGACTTATGATTCAGGTTTAATAATAAATGTAGTAATATTGAAGTCTTTTCCTCTCCCAGCATCTATTGAGTGGAAAGATGGCAAACGGATCAAGCACGCTCGCAGTGGTCGCCCCTCTCGTGTCCCATCACAGTACCAAGGTATCAAACTCACTACACTTAAATAGCTACTTTGAGTCAGATACCTCAACAGGGATACCTTCAGCATTGTAGTAATGTACATCTGAGAGTAGTTAGGGAAGAATTAGTTAGCTCCTAAAAGTTTCCGTAGTCATTTTTGAAAACTACTCAAGTCTAGATTATATCTCATTGTTAACCATCATCTTATTACACGGGCTTGCTAATTTGAGATGAAGACAGAATCCTAAGAGTCATTTGATGCTGACATTTTTACCTTTATTTTTAAGGGCATTTCAGTTGGGAGAAGTACCTAAAAGAGACAGGAGCAGTCGCTGCTCCTTCTCACTGCTTCAGACAGGTGAGTCTTTTCATCCACACATGCAAATGTGGAACACGTCATTATTATGAACCGTTTATAAATGCCATAACTAATTGCAAATTCTTATTCTCAGAGCACAACCCCTCCGGTGAATGAGTTTAAGGCTGGCATGAAGTTGGAAGCTCAGGATCCAAGAAACACTACATCTACCTGCATCGCTACTGTGGTGGGCCTGACAGGCTCCCGCCTCCGCCTGCGGCTGGACGGTAGCGACAACAAGAATGATTTCTGGCGCCTGGTGGACTCCTCAGAAATCCAGCCCATTGGGAATTGCGAGAAGAACGGAGGCATGCTGCAGCCGCCACTTGGTGAGAAAGACAACACATTACTCAACTTTGTTGTAAAATAGACCAATAGTTTGTCTTGCATTTTTAAAAAATGTTTTGCATTCCAGATCTTAGAATCTCAAAATTCAAAAACTTGATTCTATTCACAATGAAACATATTTTTTTAAACTTTTAGCTCAACAGCTTGTGTGCGTATAGTGTTTTTTTTTTTTAATAATATGATCTCCTAAATTTAGCTATAGTATATTACTTTACATATTTTTAATGATACAAAAGAGAAAATAATACAAAAACAATATTTTAGTTAAATCACTGTCTCATCATTCAACATAGGTAATCAGCAACATCTTTGCTATTGTAAAAATGTGCTTTGATAAAATTGAAGTGATTATTGACTGTGAATGTTCTGTGTTCTTCTCTAGGGTTTCGTCTGAACGCATCATCATGGCCCATGTTCTTATTAAAAACACTCAACGGAGCAGAAATGGCCCCAGCCCGAATCTTTCACAAGGTATCTATCACAAACAAACACAAACAATAATTAAAGGTCGAGTTCAATGTAATTAGCATGTTCTGGACATTTGACACTAAAATAAGCAAAGTGTATAAGTTTGCCTTTCATCTCTTTGGACCTACAGCAAGAACCACCTGCCCCAGAGCAAAACTGTTTTCAGGTGGGGATGAAGCTGGAGGCAGTGGACAGGAAGAATCCACACTTCATCTGTCCTGCCACAGTGGGCGCGCTGCGGGGCGTGGAGGTTCTGATCACCTTCGACGGCTGGCGGGGCGCTTTTGATTACTACTGCCGCTACGATTCCAGAGACATCTTCCCAGTCGGCTGGTGTGCGCTCACAGGAGACAACCTGCAGCCGCCAGGCACTAAAGGTGTGGATTACTCAGTATGAATTCAGATTTTCTCATTCTGACAAGTTTACATTGGCATTCATGCACAGGGAATGATGGAGGTAAGATGTACAAGAACGGAAGACATGAAATAAAGAGGCCAGTGCTAAATACACTACTGTTCAAATGTTTGGGGTCAGTAAGTTCATGAAAGATCAAAATCACATAAAAATACAGCACAACTGTTTTCAACATTGATAATATAATAAATAATAATTTTGAGCAGTAAATCAGCATCATGTAATGATTTCTAAAGGAGCATATGACACTGAGGATCAAAGACTTGAGTAATGCTGGTGAGAATTCAGCTTTGCCATCACAGGAATAAATTAAATTTAGGTTTAATAGAAAACAGTTTTTTTGTTAATAATATTTCATAAAGTTACTGTTTTTACTGTTTGATCAAAAAAATGCAGCTTGGGGGAAATTTAAAAAAAAATCTTACCCCAAACTTTTGAGTTAGAGAGTTGTACCAAATCCAATTGTAAATGAGAGGTGTGTTATTAAGTTGACTCTGGGACATAATGGAAAAGCATTTTATGTAATGTAAATTTATGTACATGTATGTTCATAGTGGATCTTTTTATACCAGAGCAACTGAGTATCTATCAAACCTTACATTAGCCAGGTATCTTTAATTCATTGGGAAATAGAAGATGTTATTTTAACGATGCAAATGTGACACCACAGAAGTAGAGAATGAATAAACAAAACAATGAAGAGACAAAAATAGCCTAAGTAGAGAAATGTAAAATGTAGAGGTAGGGATGCACCGAATGTTCGGCAACCGAAATTGTTCGGCCGAAAATAGCAAAAAAAACCTCTTTCGGTGTAAGCGAAAAGACCGAATAAATTGTACCGAACAATGCCGTGGCGCGATCAAATAGAGGCGCGCACTAATGCAGCAAACACGTCTGCAGTGTGAAAGTATTTAAAACTGCCAGAGAAAGACGCAAAAATCATTACAAGCACGAAGCACCGACAGCGAGAGACTGCTTAGTGCTGCATCTCATGTCTCCGATGAGAAGAGGAAGAGGTGGTTGTTGCTTGTTACTGTGATGATTGAAATCGTGAAATGGCCTCAAACGATTAGTAAATAAACTGCAGAATGTTATGTTTTCTAATACATGCACGAATTTCCAGGGTTCTGTACAGTAAAAATACATGCCTGATTCAAGAAGGGGGTCTCAAAAATGGCCAAAAAATATTATTTTAGTAACTTATTAATTTTAAGTTAAATTGTTGGTATAATGTCTGATAGAATGTTAAAAAATGTTCAGTGTTAAGTAAATATTTTTAAATTGTTGTTTTGTAATTGATTTTTTATTTGAAAAGCAAGACAAAACAATAAAAAGCACATTTTGGCTATTTAATTTATGCAATGGTGAAAAAAATGGCAAAATAGGCCTACGGGGAAAAAAATGCGAAAAACCGTGTTCGGTATTCGGCCTTCGGCCCAGTGTTTCGTTTTGTTCGGCTTCGGCCAAGAATTTTCATTTCGGTGCATCCCTATGTAGAGGTAATAACAATAAAAAGGGATAATTCACCTAAAAAGGTTTAGAATGACATGAAGTTGAGTAAATGATGTCTTTTTGTTTTTGGGTGAACTGTTCCTTTAAGCAATAAAGGCATTTGATCAGAGAGAACATTGGAGTTTTGGTTTACAAGGAGTTGGAATCCACCCAGCTGGCACTGCTGCAAACCCTGTGCCCAATAGCAGGCCTCGCATTAAAGAGCTGGTGTGACTGTTTGAGTGGGATGAGAAAAGAGGGTTAAAGAGACAACGCAAGGCCAGCGCATTTGGCAGAGGAAGGCAAGCCTTGTCAGGCCCTTTAAACACACTAAACTTCACAGCTAGTCGGGGTAAGCGAGTTGTTATGGTGTTTTATTTGTGAGTCTTTATGTTTGAAGGAAACTGGGAAAATGTGTGAACGTATCAGTCTGGGAAAGAGCCAAAGCAAACTCCACTGTGTTTGTGCTTGAAAGACTCTCAGGGTTAACAGTACTAGAAAGACGGTCGTTGTGTCACTATCCGAAGACTTTAGAGTGCAGATCGAAACTAAGGGGCAGGAAGGAAGTGAATTGACTGAAAGAGTAAGATGCCACAAATTGACACGCTCTGCAAGATCAAGAGCAGACCCTCGTTCAGTGAGATCGTACAGTCTTCATTTCTCTGAGTTGGATGAGTACAAACTGCAATCCTGGCCTCACTATCAGGTCTGTAAAGCTCTGAAGTGTTTGTTTGTGTTTGCTGTTTTTTTGCTTTAAATTGATCATTTGATTCTTCTGGTCTTTTTGGCTTACTCTAGGATTTTTTTGTTGTTGTTGACAAGGAATTGTGATAAATGTTCAGTGCATTCAAATGTTCAAAGTTTACAGACTTTTCATTGTTTCTAGCTTTTGTTCTCGAGAATCTCAGTTTAATTCACATTTGTGGATCTCATTCTCTCTCTTCTCTTCCTCTTTTCTTGTGCTCTCTCTATGTCTCTCTCTCTCGCATTTTCTTTTCATCTCTGTAGCACTTCAGAGGCCACTTGCACCAAAAATGTGTAACACAACTCATTTCTTTGTTGAGATGGCTCAAAGAAAAATGGGTCAGCTCTGCACACAAAGTCTGCCTTTCTCGTCTTCTGCTTCTATGTTTGTCGCTGCACGTTGTGGTATTTTGCCCTATGTAAGCTGAATTTTTTTTCCCTAATTTTTTTTTTTTTTTTTTTTGCAGTCGGGTTACCAAAAGCACTAGGTGCACTTGGTGCCCTATCAGAGGGTGGCATAGAGGGGACAGGCATGCCACCTACACCAGGCAGACCCCCACCCCAGAAGAAACGTAAGCCTGGCCGCAAGAAAACCAAACTGTCTGGGCCCTGGGGTCAGAAAGGAACACTTGGTTCCCAGACAAGCCAGCCTGGAAAGGAACTGGAATCTATTAAAATCCCGAAGAAACGAGGCCCCAAACCAGGGAGCAAGGTATAACTGTATTTAGAGTCATCACAATCAATAGCATGGGAGCCATTAGGTTCTTAATTTTACTGAGAAATCCTTAAAGGGGTCATCGGATGCAAAATTTACTTTACAAGTTGTTTGAACAGAAACGTGTGTTGGAAGTGTGTGTACACATCCATCCTATAATGATAAAAATCCACCCAGTGTTGTTTTTAAATCCCTATTTTAAAATCCCCTTTCTCAGATCAGGCTGTTCTGAGGTTCCTGTCAGAATGACGTAGTTCTGTACAGACTGCTCCCACAAGAGTTGCTTGACAAGACCGTCTTACCTTAGACCCGCCCTGAGTGAGCTGAGAGCTGTCCGCCTCCGGTGCAGGGTGCAGGGGAAGACAAGATGTCTCAGATTAAGCCATTGAAGTGTTTAGTTGTTGGATGTAATAATGAATATAGCAGTCGTCATCAGTTACTCCTGACATCTGAGCCGCTGAAGACGCAGAAGATTAAAGTTACTTTTGCTTTGAAGTGAATGCACCGATCCCCGATCTACATAAATGCGTCTATGTTCACGCGAATCATTCGTGATCCAGCTTTATCTACAGAAGAAGTGAGTGTAAGGGTTTTTATGAATCTTTGCAAATCGGCTTTTTCCTAATAATGTTCTAGTTAGCCAGTTTTGCGGCTGAAGTTTAGTAGTATGCGCCATAGATATACCTAGATGCCTCATTATCGACTGTTTCTATGGGCCGCGATGCATAAGCCATCCGCCATTTTTGGAACGGTCTGCGAATCTTTGAGTGCATTGACTGTGTGCGTCTACAACAGCAAGTTATATGCTTGTATATCTTTGAATATTCATTGATTATTATGGTGAATGCGAGATGGCTGACGCGTCAACGTATCTGGAGCGGTCAAATAAGGAATCTACACATATCTATGGTCTGCTCGTCACTCCACGGAAGAGAGGGGAGGAGTCAGCAGAGCTCACTAGGATTTAAAGAAGCATGGACTAGAACAGCGTGCTGAAGACAGAGCTGATTTTGACAGGGTAAAGGTGGTGTTTTTTACACTACCATTGAGAAATTTTAACCACAGCATGTTACAGACCTTTCATTAAGACTCTAAAGAATCATATAAACTTGTGCAAAATGGGCATCCGATGACCCCTTTAATAAAATATACCGACCTGAGGAACATGCTATTCTATAAATTGTATATGATCAGCTCAATCATTAAAATTCTTTTTAAAAATGATGGCTGATAATCCTCTGAATTGCTCAGAAATCATTTTCTGGCTAGGTTACATCAGGGATGTCCTATTGTGCCCTTTCCTAGGGATTTGATACCTGGGTTTCCGTCATGCAAAGTTCAAACAAAACACGTTTTTGCATTCCACTGCTTTTCCATTGTTTTTTTAAAAGTAAACGTGCACTACACGGATGCTTTTGACCGTTGCGCTCATATCTCATGGTTGACATTCGTTCTAAAAACCCAGCATTGAAGATGTAAGAAAAAAAGGATTTCATTAGACGTTTTGGGTTTTTTGTCCCATTCCACTACTCTTAATCTCACGTTTTTAAATCCAAAAACAAAGGGTGGGCGATATACCGGTAGACACGATTAACCAGTAGAATCTAAACATTACTGTGAACAAGTGATTTTAAGTTGTTGAAACGCAATCAGCAGCGAAAGAGAACTCATTTTGCATTATGCGAGCGCACTTGAAGGCACGTGGCAGTATTGAAAATGCCCATCTTTGCAAGTATCCTCATAAAAACAGTAATTTAAGTCTTAAGTGAAGGCATACAGCTGAGAAAGAAAACATGTTACAGTATATTAGATACACCAGCTCTTAAAGTGACAGCAGTCTAAGGCCCCGTTTACACTAGTGCGTTTTCGTTTTAAAACGGCGTTTTAGAATGAAAACGATCAACGTTTACACTGGCGTTTCCGCTGCGTTTCAGAAACGTTTACACTACACAACTGAAAACGCATGTCACATGACCATTTATGCAGGTACAGCCATAGATATGTATAGGTAGATTCCCTATTATTTAGATGGCGGACGCGTCTGTGTGCTTGGAGCGGTCGAATGGGGAATCTACCCATATGTATCTATGGGTACAGTAACAAGCATGTTGTTATTGTTTACACGGTCGTCAAGGATACGCAGAGCGAATGTGGGCAGCCACGCCATCGTTTTCAAAAGTCTCCGTTTTGGTCCGTTTACACTGAAACACAACCCCGGAGTTTTCAAACTAAAACGGGGTCTGCAGCGTTTTCAGAAGTCTCCGTTTTCGACCTTGAAAACGCCGGAGTAGTGTAAACGATAGGCATATCCATAGCAAAAGTTATGCGTTTTAAAACGAAAACGCACTAGTGTAAACGGGGCCTAAAACTCTCGCTGTTTGTCATTCATGTTAGTCAAACAACAAAAGATAGAAAATCTCACTGCTCTTGACTACATCACTTTTGTAATTTTATTAAGAGAAATGTATATTTAATTTACACAATGAAGAATATGTTTTTACATATTTGATTACTGTTTGTACCCTTTCGTATTTATTTGTTTTACTGTAGTTTTTTATGTTGCTTGGAATAAGTTTCTTATTCATGTTTAATTTCTGACTGTTTACTTGTCTTGATATCAAAAAAATTGATATCATTAGGACCTTATTTAAAGCAAAAATAACTATATCATGATCTGAATTGTTACTGTGAAATCAAATACTCATAACGTGATATAAGATTTTGGCCATATTGCCCACCCCTAACAAAAACCCATTATGGTGTTTATTTAAAATTAAAGCCATAAATCAACTTCATATTGGCTAGCTGTGGTTATATCCACCAGTAACAGCATGCTGGGTAAACACAATGTTTCATGCAAGTTTAGGAGGTCAAAGGATGCTAAATATGCTTTGCTTGAATGAGATATAGAAATAATGTTGATGGTAACCTATCCATTAGTTTTTATCTGTTTTGCGGGCTCAACAGTAAGGTAATTTTTTAAATTAGTGCTGTAAAAATTAGCTCATTAATGCAGGCGATTAATTTTTTCAGTTTAACGGTGTTAAAAATATTTAAAGCAGGGGCGGAGCCAAGGTTGGCCACCCCACTCACAGCTGCTGCTTCTGTCTCTGTTTTTTTTCTTGACAAGAATTTAAACGCAGAACATCTTTACAACCACATCAAACAGGAGACTTTTCAGACGCGCACTCAACTTCGTCCCAGCGACAGGCGCTAGTCAAACGAGCGTGGAAGCGGTACAGGTGACGAGGGAGCTTCAGCAGAACATCAGTGAACTGCGGTCAGATGAGATGTTGTCAGGCCGTATGTCAGTAAAAAGTAATTTTCCTGTCCTGTCAGCCATTATACTGTGCTCATAGCACGTGCTCTTCACTTGCACGCACAAATACAGCGGTGTGCGCTGCAGCCTGTACCATTTCATCTTAATAAAGCGCGAATGAAACTACAAGCATCACGTTCAGCAGCGGCAGCTCTTAAAGTAATAGCAGCCAAATAACCTAATAACCCAGCCACTGTCATGTCTGTTAATCAAAGAACAAAGAAGAAATCAATAACTTTTGTAGCTCCAAGGATTCATCTATGTTTAATTTAGAATTTAGTGTTTGATAACTTTATTCAATTTCTGTATATTTCCTTCTTGCTGAAGGGCACAGGTAAATAAGAGATTTATTATAATGGGTATATGTGAAGATTGTTTTAAGTTCGCTTAAATTTGAAGTTATTTTTTAAAGTCTAAAAAATGTTAAAACTGATAGCTCTTAATTATAATGTAATGCTGAATGGCCATAGTCAATGGTTAAATATTAAAATATAAATAAATAATATTTAAAAAAAACAAAAAAAAAAACAATTTCATAGAGACAACAGTAGCATTCGCCTTCAGTCATAAAAAAGATGCCATTAAACAAATATTAAAAATATACTGTCTTTATGTGGTTTCTACATTAATTTGAAGATTGAGTGTGTAATTATTGCAATATAAAAGTATATAAAAACTTTAATGTTAGGTGGGTTTAATTGGTTAATTGTTTTAATCGATTGACAGCACTATTTTTAATGTATGGTATTGCTACCAAAATACTTTAAATGGGAGTTTGAATTTGTTTTGCATATTTATGTTGTCTTCTAGCTAAGCTGGGCCAAGAGGACAGCGTGGCTTGAAGGAACAATCGGAGGTCCTGGTAGACCTATCAGCAAACCCAGAGGCAAACTGCCAGCCAACTGGCCCCCGAAAGTGCAGCAGAACCCAACAGATCCCATTAAGATCCCAAAAAAGAGAGGCCCCAAACCCGGCAGCAAGGTGCAACTCTTTAGCAGAAATCAAAGTGATAATTATAAGGCAGCATCATTATTTATGCAGATTCCTCCTGACCATGTTTATTTGTATATAGAGAAAACCCCGATTGGGACCCAACCCTATGCCCATCTCCCCAAGCAGTAGCACTCCAGAACCAGACACCAGCTCAGTTCCGCTGGACAACGCCACCATTCCCAGCGCTGCCTTACAGGCCCCTACAGGTACTGCAAGTGTCTCAGATTTTTTCCTAAATAAATAAATACTTCATTCCTTGTCATGTATCGTCTTTGCTTACAACATCCCTGCAATTGTTTGTGTGTCAGTATGTGTGTACCTAAATAAGTACGGGAAAGTGGGTCCCCATCTGGATGCACGCCGTATCCAGTCACTGCCAGATCACTTTGGGCCAGACCGAGCTTCTTCTGTGCTGCAGCAGTGTGTTCAAGCCTGTGTTGACTGTGCACATAACCAGAGCTCTGTCTTTTCCTGCCTCAAACCAGGCCATGGAGGAGAGCTCATATCAGGTCAGAACGCACAGACCCACAAAGCTAATAGAAATTAACTAAGAGCCTCAAAAGCTTCTGGACTTCTTGTTAGGTGATTTGGGGAAAATATCTAATTGCAATTTTCCTGCAATTACAATTAGATTTTGAAATGCTGATTTGCCATGCTTGTTTATAGGTTTGCACAGCTTGGCCAACAATTTTGTGATTCATTATTAATTAATTAATAATTATTACAAAATGAAACTTCCCTATTGTAGTATTTCACTGTAAAAAAATGTGCTATTTAAGATAAAATAAAATAATTTTACTGTACTGTTATTTATGGGAACAGTGCCGTGATTCACTCTGAAACACACAGCACTTATATTTATTTAATTCAGTTGCAGGCTTTATAATTTGATAATCGCACTAAGCCATATTGCAAATTCAGTTTCATTTCAATTAATCTTGCAGACCTTAGTTTAATGATAATAGATTAACAGTGACCACTGAACTTTGCCTATTTGACTTTTACAGCCTCTTTTGAGCAGCAGCACCTCACTCTAACACTGCCGGCAGTGAACAGTGTGACGTATGTGCTTCGCTTCCTGGAGAAACTCTGTCATAACCTGCACTGCGACCCATTGTTCGGCAGTCAGCCCGTCCCTGTGGGAGGACTTCACTATGACAGCCGGACGTACACGGGTCAGCGCTCATGCGTGCAAACACATCTGCTGTGGCTCATTACTATATTTTCTTTGATCTTATCGTTGTATACCGTTGCATTCTTTGATCTTACTGTTGTATAGAAATTAAAAGAGAGCCTCGTGTGTGTTGTAGAAAGGAGAAACTTTGCAGAAAGTCTGAATTCTGGACCCGGTCGGGGCACTAAGAGATTCCTCCAACAGGACGCCTACAACAGCAACTCTGTACCGCACAAAATAGCCAAAAACCACCGTCTCTCCTCAGAAGGTATTTCACACTGTTTCACTGCTAAAACAGCATTTAACTAGTGAACTCCTCTGTCTTTTGGCCCTCTTTGTAAGTGTTTTTGTATCGTTGTGTTTGATAAGAGCCCTTCCTGTTGGAGAATGGGGTTGGCAGCTCGGAGGTGTTGGAGAAAACACACTTGTCCCCTGGACATGGCTTGGCAATGCGTTCCCTTTCTCAAAGTAGCAGCTCACCGGGGAAACTACATCGTCTGGGATCAACAGGTACGCAAACTACCCCATCATTGAAGATCAATTGTCATATCCACAAAACCTTGATTTCAAATGTAATTTAAAAGATTATTTCTAGGTTACTAATCAAACCTAAGCAGATTTGTGACATTGACTCCTTTGTACAAAAGGTCAGACGTTCTGGATGTTTTACACAGACTTGTAGATTTCATGCACTGCTTGTTAAAGCAAAAGCAATTCAGTCATTTTTCAATTTCATTCAACATTGTGATGTTGTTAATATCATTTGTAATGAACAAATTATTTGTAATAATAGATGTAAAATGGAAAATGTTTCATCTGCGTTTTAGACTTTTCGACCCCACTGTAAATCTCAATATAAATCATGAACGAACGCATTTATATGAACAACTTACGAACCTCGCAAACATTTTTTTACTGATATGTCTTGATTGCTGCCCAGGTTCAGAGCGTTTTCTGAGCTCGAGGGAAAGCCCGCGACCCAGTGGACAAGACCCCAACCTGTGGACGGTGGAGGATGTTATGCAGTTCATCAGAGACATTGACCCTCAGCTCGGACCCCACGCAGACCTCTTCCGCAAACATGTAAGTGAAGAATACAGGGTCCATTAACACTTGGACTTTTAAATTTTCATAAAAGTTTGACCAAATTTAAAGTCATAAAAAGTCAGGGGGTGGAAAAACAACAATTGCAATACAGCCAACTTAAAAAGGCGATCATTTAAGTGAATTAATATGAGCACTGCATGTTCAAAGTCAAATGCAGTGCTTTCTGCTGGATTGTGTTTCCAGAAACTTTTACAGTCAATAAATACAATGCATTTATGCCAAGCAATTACTTATGAGATACTGCTAATGAATTATCAGTGTTTACTTTATGCTTTTTATTTTGTAAAATGTTGCATGTTTATAATCAAAAGTCCAATATCATGCATACATTTTTTTCTGGTTATTATTGGTATTTTGTTTTCATGAAAAAACTCTTTTGACATCCTGAAGGATTCAGAAGGAAAGGCTAAGAACATTAACACATTCATTACATAGATTGTGATAGTATCAGCATTATAATCTGTTTATTGCCTTTCTTTAAACACATTATTGTATGAGTGAAATCCATTATCACTTGACCTCTAATAATATTGATTAAAACATGTCTAGTATTTTATTGTTTCGCTGATAAGCAGTATTAAGTCCTAGTTGAATGTGTGCCCCAGTCAGTTAAGCTAAGTAAATGAATCAGAAATACATAATTTATTCTGAGATTTATTTTTAGTTTAGTTTTTTGTTCTTTTTTTTTCTTTTTTTGGTTGGGGGGGGGGCCTTGTTCTTTAGGAACATAGTGTATTAATTTCATTTGTGCAAGTCTAAACTCTGAGATTGAATTATTGTGAAACTGAATTATTATTATTGTCTCTAGTGTTTTCAGAAGCCCTTCACATTGGAGGATGCCCTAAAAAGACAGCTGGGGACTTGAGCTTGAAGCACACTGCAATTTTTTATAGTTATTTTACCATCCAAGCCTTTTCAGGGATCGTAAAAGATTTAATCTGTTGAATGAATGCAGTCTTGTTTTGTTTGACATAGCATGCTTACATGATAGCATAGCATCGATGATCAATTCATTAATTTAAAGATGAATCTTAGCCTCTGACAAAGTTCCAACAGTCACGAGAAAACATTTGGGGGCATGTAGATTTTGTATCCAGTATCTTTTTACACATGAAAGTTGCTCTGGCTTATTGTTTGTGCAATAAAATGCTAAACATTGTCTTGTCGGGGTGATGCTCTTCTTTTGCAGGAAATTGACGGCAAAGCTCTCCTCCTGCTCCGCAGTGACGTCATGATGAAATACATGGGGCTGAAGTTGGGTCCTGCTCTTAAACTCACCTTCCACATTGACAGACTGAAACAGGGCCGTTGACCTTTATGGCACTTGAATGGGTTTCGACCTTTACCCCTTCCAAGCACATTTCAAGATACATGGCATGCTGGGATCTTTGTGTCCCCCAGTATTGTAGCAGGTGTCGGCAAGCTTTCAAGCTCCGCCCATCTCTTTTACCTTTCATTTTGTTCGATAGTCCGTTCCTCCAGGTTTTAATGCATTCTGTTATTAATTGTAGCACTGTTATAATCAGTTTTTATGACTGATATCCTTGCGGTTGTTCTCACGTTACACTTGCGGTTGTGTTAGTACCGTATCAGAACATTTCACATGTTCGGACTTGACTGAAGCAGTGAAGTGGACAGTATAAAGGCCGTTTTTGGGCCTTGATTTGTATGACTTACATTTAATTGTATATTTTTCACCCTACATCAATAAGGGTGTTTTGTATGGCTTTTTTATACAATACTGATTTTCTTCAATTAACTGCAGATAAACACTAGACCTCCCCCATTATGCTGGAAATCACTCTGGCCTGACACCACAAGAGACCATTACCCATCCTCCATACTTTATACACAACACATTTAGGAATTAAGATGCAGTCACACTAGACTTAGAGAACAAATGTGGTCAACAGGATATGATGTCACTCTCTACCATCTGTTTGAATCTATTGTAACTGACAAATAACAATGCATTCATAATGTTATATTATCTGCTCCACTTTACAGCAACACTGCAGACAATACAGTGTTAAAAGTTATTATTCTTTGCATTGCATTGGTCCAAAAGGTCAATGTGTGAAATTTAGATCCTCCGTTGGTCAGATGTCTTTTCGTCATACCAATTAGCAGTTCAAAGCAAAGCACAAGACTTCTTCGTAACCTGGCATTCATGTGTTTAAATGCATATGACAGGAAGTCTAGTATGACCGCACCTACTGCTACATACTGCTATTATACACTCTGCCTGTATTTTATATCGTGTTGATGTTTACATTGTCTTTGTTGTTTGTACTTTTATACAATATTGTAGAGTGCATACGTTGACAGCGTTATACTCTAAGCTTCAATTAAAAATATGGAGCTTTTCTTCTGTTGTTTTTTTTCACGACTTTCCCTCAGACTTTAGTTTAATGTTGTCTGGTTTGTTTTGATAGAACGCATACTGTATTTTATTTTATTACAAAAATGGATTTATTATAACCTTAAACTTTATTGCTGTAAAATAAAATTACACAAATTAGGGTTTAAAACTAATTAGATCTCAAATTTTACTTTACACTTTCTGAATTTTAAATGCCCTCCACTGTATTTGTTCAAAAAGAACAAAAACATTAAGACTTTGAGCTGATTTCTACTATTTATGTAAAGTGCTGGTTCACTACTTTTATCAACCACATGGGGGCAGCACAACCATTATTGGTTTATTTTGCTCTATTGTTTTTAAGCTTGCTGGCTGAAAAGCACATAGACCAGAACTTTATAAAAATACCATCTATGTTCTTTATAGGCTTGAAGATATTTAAAATAAAATATGTCATGTTTTGTTTGAACCATATTAAAGTTATATTTGGTCAGGAAATTTTTGTAGTAAAAAAAACAAGAAAATATAAACTATAGCAAATCAAAATGAATGCAACAGTTGTCAAGAATTACCTTGTTTCGGAGTACCACAGCCATAGTGAAAGTGCACATGTGGCGGTTTTCACTGACTGACACGAGTACACATATACAGCCAAGGTGAGGGGATGTCACATACTGTAAATCTTACCACATTCTCAAAAAAACAGGAAGGCGTCTTACAGGGTGCAACACGTTGACCAAATCCCTCAGTAAGTCAGTATGTGTGCACACTACGGTACACAAATACAGTGAGAATAACATAGTCATGTGATTTACAAATCCCTCTGTAGTTTGTAGTGTGGAAAACCCCTCTCCATCATACTAGCTGAACCAACATGCTATAGAAACATTTTGGAGTTTCAGTGTGCTCTCTGCGTGATTACAACCAGTCCAGATTTTAGTCAGACTGAATCTATTTACATCAGATCTGCAAGTCTGTGTACTTTGATTAAATGTGCTTGAGTGTTCTGTACCTTTCCAAAAACCCCAGTGGTTTTGCTCAGGCTGTGCAATCTAGATGTCATCAAGGTTTTGTATAAAATTAAGATATTATAGAGAAATGGAGTTCAACTGTAAGCAAATACACCCTAGTTGAAATATTTTACAGTGTTACTTCTCAAAACTGATTTCTCATGTCATTAATATCTTCCATGTTCATGACACACCATTCAATACACTTTGATACTAGCATGTAGCTAAACTAAATATTCTAACACTGAATAAATGATTACTCTAATCAACATTTCTCTCGCCTGTTGGATTTGCGCTACCTTTTAGGTTTGCATTCTCTGTGAAGGATCCATCCAAGATATCTTGGGAATCAGCAAAATTGGCTTTTCCATCTAGGATTCTGTGAAATGCACCTTACAACGTTTTGGAACAGATCAATGTTTAAAGGTGAAATAAAAGGTGTTATTTCTATGCCATTAGCGCCTTTTAACAGAATTACAAAATAAAGGACTGTTTTCAAACAGGTTTTCTGAACACTCCCTATCCATCATTGGTCAGACAAAACAGATAGCACTGTCCCAAGCTCACACCATTGGTTGAGCCACTGTTGCTATGTTGGGCTGGTCAAAAAATAAACAAATGTTGTTTTGATAGTTTTTACAACCTACAAATGGCTTGCAGCCATTTATAAGAAAGGGGCAGATTCAGGGTGTGTTTACATGGCAACAATGTGCTACAAACAGAAAAGCTTTGTGTTTTTGAAAAGTATTATGTATGTATTATGCAAGCCAGGCCAGAAGTTGGCAATGTCACTTTGTAAAGAAACTCACGCATGTGTACATACTGAACACATAAAAAGCATGCACATGACATTATTGTTTACACTGAGAATTGGTGCACCCCAAATTTTGTACTTTTTTGTACTTATTCTATGACGTTTTGTAGTATAAATAGTGCGAGTAGTATGTTCCCACTGAAAATTCCAAAAAGAAAAAGTGCACTTTAAATACCCGGATGATGCACTTAAATAACCGAAAAAAAGAAGTGTGGAATGTTGGACACTTAATGCACTCAACAGCAGCTTTAATTACATCGCGAAGGGAAAGGGGCTATCAAAATCTGATTATTAATGACAAAATAACCTTTTAAAATTCATACACTACATGGTTGAGTACATAGTACATATAGTGTATAGTGCATAGTGCATAGTGTATAGTGCGTCATTCGGGATGCAGTTAATAATCATATCATTTTCAAAAACATGCTTTTTTTGTTTTGTTTGCGTTTTCAGGCCCTCAAAACGCCTTTGTTGGCGTAAATGAACAGCCAAAAAACGTCAATAAAAATTAGTTTTTTTTGTTGTTGAAAAAGGTGTTGTGTAAATTCCCCCTCAATGATTGAAAAAGTCCATAATACATCACCAGAAAGAAATCACGTGAGGTCAAAATTAAAATAATCATTTTAAAAAACGTAAGATGAATCGTTCACAATAAGATCAATATGCATTTAGAAAATAGATAGAATTTCCATTTCACAGCTCCCTTTTATTTTTGGGTTAACAACCATTACGCTCTTGCGGCTTCACTTTGGAAATAGTGTGGATTTCAATGTTTATCCCGTATTCTAATTGTGTTTTACAACCAAGTCACAATTTTCAATAGTCTGTGATAGCTTAATTTGTATTGAACCCAGAACATTCTTTAAACACCTCATATCTGCTCCACAGAGGACCATCAAGATGTGTCAAGAACCACAGAATCCAAACTGTGATTTTCAGTCTTTGCGATCACAGCGAGTATATTTAGAATTCAAGAGCATCCAGCAAACCCAGTGGTATCCAATCAGAAGAGCAGACAGGTGCTCTCTCAGCCAGACATGCTACAAATATAAAAATGTGTCTGTCAGGCTCCTAGAATATTCTGAATGCTTAGAGCTCCGACACACTGTCGTGTGCCAGAGGGTGCTGGGTTAGTTTCTACCATCTGTGATACGGATTTTGACCACTTCCAGTCCCCACTCAGTGTTTTTACAGCTTTATAGTTCACCTAGCACTGTTTCACATGTCATCTCAGAAACCTTGTTTCTCGCTGATGTTTGGGAAATGTTGCAGAGTTGTACGTCACTTGTCAGCGTGATAGTAATCTCTAGCGGGCGATATCAAAACCCACATGGCTTTCTCAATCTGCTCCATCTTGACCTGCCAAAACAGCGTGCTTGAGACTCTGCCACGGCGCTCTGGAGACATTCGGAGCACACACTTGGATGACCTCACCTGGATAGCTCATGTTCAGCGGCGTCCATCTGCCCGTAGGTTGCTTATGCTAGAAACTGATGTTCTTAGAGCTAAGGGGTATCGGTAGTTGAGCACTCAGCGATGAGATTAACACACAAGAGCTTAAAGCCGCCCCCACAGACACACATACATGCACAACACTGAACAAACAACAAACAGTGCCACTCCTACCTCGGCTTGTTGAAGCTGGCCTGGCTGAGAGGTAAGCTTCACACAGGAAAATGAATAATTTACACAGTGCCCTTAACTTCAAAAGCCCAAGGCAATAAACAGTGGAAGGGGAGGGGAACGATGAGAGCAGAGCGAAGAGAATCTCCAGCGATTTTAGCTGTCAAACACTCTTGGTGCCACGGCCTGCCTAAACATGTCTGGCATCATCATTTGCACATATATAATGAAGATATTGATATGTGTGAAGACCTGTGATGGACCAGAACATGAATAAAGGTGGTTATGGTGGTTCTGTAGCTAGAGCTATACTAGGTCTAGTAGCTGATGCTCATCCAGTGGTCCAAATTAGGGTTGTTGGCTGGCAGTCAGGCGAAACAAGAGCAGGAACTGCAGTCCATCACAATCAATTTTTTGCGTACGTTCACGCATGAATGGTTAGTGTGGGGGTAAAACCAATTGAAGTCCAAAAAACATGTTTTTATTTGAAAGACAGTCGGTTGGCGGAAGGGAAAACATGTTGATGCACGCTCCACCCATCGATCTCTTCCTGTATTTTTCTCTCTGATAAAATGATCTGAAGCTGATATAGGCTTATTAGATCATGCTTTGTGATCTAATAAATCTTTGGCTTGAAAATAAAGGATCTGAAAGGTGTTTGCAGCCTGGTGCCATAAGAGAACCATTTAAAGTTCTGTGGTTCTTCAGAAACCATGCTTCAAAGAACCCAGGTGGGCTTCAAGTTTTCTTGTTTACACATGATAACTTGCACCAATATGCTAAATTCAAACTTAAAAACTTTTTTTTGTAAATCCAAAGAACCATACACTCTTAAAAAATAAAGGTGCTTAAAAGGTTCTTCACAGCGATGCCATAGAAGAACCATTTTTGGTTCCACAAAGAACCATTCAGTCAAACCATGTCTTTCTTACATTTTTATAATCTGAAGAACCTTCTTTCACCACAAAGAACCTTTTGTGAAACAAAAAGGTTCTTCGGATGTTAAAGGTTCTTTATGGAACCATTTAGACAAAAAGGTTCGTCTATGGTTTCGTGAAACACCTTATTTTAAGAGTGTATAGCCAAATTAGAAACTCTAATTAGAAGATCAAGAACTTAAAGTTTTAGTTCACATGTCTTTCCAAACCTGTATGACTCTTGTGTGGGACACAAAATTCCAAACAATGGAATTCAATGGCCACCAAATCTGTTTGGTTACCAACATTCTTCAAAATAGAAGGAAATTCACTGTAAGGTGCTGCAAAGAAGCATCGACACTTTTTTTGTAAGAGTTTATGGAATTTGGTCAGAACAACTGCAACATCGTGCTGAAGTTAACACGAAAATTGGAAGATAAAAACATGAATCCCATCCAGTGGTTTTCACACTGTGGGTCTCGCGAGGTTTGACAATGGTGGTGCATTGAAGTTAACGAGTATAACTTGTATTTACATATTTCTGACATTTGCGGCGCTCCTCCAGGCTTTTTACAACAAATTACTGTTATGAGCCATATCTTTAATTGTTTGTTCAGAAACATTCACAAAGTTAGGAGTTATCGCTTCGAATCCTTTTGATGAATCAACTGAATGAACTCACCGAAACAACATTCAACTAGACTGCTCTCACGTCGCATCGCGTCATTACTTAAATTACTGTTTAACATAGCCACTAGGCTGCTCTTGCTTGCTGTGCTGTCAGATATCGTTTGCAGACATTTTAATACATCTAACTGCAGTATTTAATTAACTGTTCTCTGAAAAACTTATCACAAATATCATCTTTTATACATAGACTTGAATTAGTAAACACCTCAGCCTGTTGTCAGGAAAACTGTGTAAGAAAGAGAAATTGCTGACTACGTGATATGCAGAAGAGGGGTGGTCTCCAGGATCCTTCATGGCTACTGGGTAAAACCCTACACAGAATTTCCCAGACTGCTCTTCTCAATTTCAGTAAGTGGCTTTTTTTCCCCAAGACATTTCTTCTTTTATGACCTTGTCATTTGCTCATTCTACTGAATCTAAAGCTGTTCAGAGAGAGAGAGAGAGAGAGCTCAGAAAGAACAGTAGGTGTGTGTTCATGTGTGTGTGTGTGTTTAGAGATTATTGTGGGTGGCCTCAGAGAGAGACAGCAAAAAACAGTCAACAGTACATGTCTCCTGTCACACCCTGCTTAGCGTATGTCTAGTCTGGTTCCCCAGAAGTGGATTTACACCAAGAGTTTGACAAAGAGAAAATATATGATGGCGCAATACTAAAAGGCTTTAGTACTCGCAAGTATTCATAGAAAAGTTAATTATGATAAATTGAGTCATATCAATCTCAGTGCAAGGTCCATTGCATTCTTCTCTGTACAAAACAATTAGCTAAGAGCTGACAGTAATAATCGGTCACACCCAATTCTTATCTAATAGGTGGATCAGTGGTGCCATCTTAGGCCTGGCCGAGGACACCCAGAGATATTACATGTTATAGTGTTCTCTTTCACGCAATAGTTATATGTTCCATTATCTAAGAAAGTAGCCACACACACCTTCCCTCTCCCTGTTGTGCACACACACCTATATTTATCTTTTTTAAATTGAAAAGTTCACAAAGACAGCTGAATTCCCCAGAGAGATTACTGATACATCTTTGAACTGAAAACCCCCACTTTTCATTTCAAAAGCGTGCAGTCGAAATTCTTTTGAGCTGTTTCTATCTATAAATGTTGGATTAAATGTCACTTGGCACATGTTACTCTTACAACTTGTTTACAGTGTACTCATGTACAATCAAAACATTCAGGTCATTTAGGTGCTTTTTTAAAAAAGTGTTAATGAAATAAAAATAAATCATATTTTTGTACTACAAAACGTTTGGAGATTTTTGAATGTTTTTGAAAGAACTCTCTTATGATCACCAAGGCTGCAAAAAAAAAAGAAAAAGTAATTTCTAGTTTAATATATTTTAAAATGTAATTTATTCCTGTGATGGTAAAGCTAAATTTTCAGCAGCCATTGACTGTCACATGATCCTTCAGAAATCATTATAATGTGATGATTTGGTGCTCAAGAAACATTTGTTATTATTATCAATGTAGAAACCCATTTTGTGGAAAGGACTATCTGATGAAAAGAAAGTTCAAAATTACAGCATTTATTTGAGATAGAAATTTGTTATGTTATAAATAACTTTACTGTTACTTTTGATCAGTCCTTGCTGAATAAAAGTATTTTTTTTTTAAAATCTCACTGACCCCAGACTCTTGAATGGGCGTGGATGTTAATAAAACTAAACATATTGATTAAAAATAGATGAAAAATAATTTTAAAGTCAGTTTTAACACATTTATAAGGGACACAAACAGTGCCTTTTAGATTCAGTGACCAATCTCATTTATAAATATATATATTTTACAAACAAAAATGACCCTTCTGTATCAATTTGGACAGATCTAGAGGATCAATCAGAAATTATAAACATGAAGACATCGTGAATGTGAATTTATACTCATTTAGTAACACCTTGTTAATCCACAATCACAACACTGAGCTTCTAATTTTGATGCCAAGACTAGGCATCAAGACCAAAGGAAAGGGCACCAACTTCAACTCAAGAACAAGTCAGAGACTAACAAACAGTATAGTTTTTGAAAATAAACAGGGTGGAGCCAACACTGAAACACTCTGATGGTGTCTGTTAGTTCATTCCTGGCATTCACTATCCACAGGCATTCATTTTGTATTATTAAGGCTTGTTCTAATACCAGAACAATCAAAGAGGAATCCAATGTAAGTGCTACTACACAGTAACCTCAACTGACTTTCTTCGAGCCCTTCCTCTGCCGAGGAGGAACAGGAAGTGACAGTGGAGCGTTAACGGCTTGTCACTGCAATCTTCACCCTTCCCCCCCGCCCCAAACCCCCTCACCACAGCATGTCCGTAAATGGACAACACTTTGCCCTCCATTCCCAGGACAAAAACACAGGCCCAGGGTTCACATAAAGCCTTGTAACGTCAAGGTAAGCACAGATTAACCTGGACAGTTTCCACTACCTCCCCCATACACACCTTTATTACATCTGAAAGTAGGTAAAAGGTTCTTGCTTTACAAGCAGGCTTGTATGTAAGACCTAATAAGTGCACACAAATGGAGAAAGTAGCTACTGGAGCACAATTCAACCACTTTACACCAAGCGTGAAACTAGTTCGTTGTTTTAAACCAAGAAAGGTTAGTCAGTGGAAGCTGTGGTGCACCAACGATTCTCAGAACCGTCGCTAGTCTAAGCAACAGCTTTTAACGGGAGTCATAGTCATTGTTTCTAATAGCATATTTCAGGTTAACCCCATGTATAGTTAACCCTCTCAAAATTAAATGAAAGTCAGTTTATTCACCTTTGTGCTGTTCCAAACCTTTATGACTTTCATCTCCAGAAATCAAAAGATGATATTTTGAACATTTGTGCCCATTCATTGAGGTCCAGAAACCTACTGGACCCAAATGAATTAAATTGTATGGAGAAGAGAGAAAAAAACAAAACAAAAAACAACCTAACACAAACAAACATTTCAAAGTAACTTGTCTGTTCCAAAGAAGAAAGAAATGTGTAAAGTTTTGGAACAGGAGGCTGAATTTAAATTTTTGAATGAACTATCCCTTTTATGATAATGGTAGATAACTAGTGAAGTAGCCGGTTTAACCAGGCAAGATTGCAATTAGAATCATTTCAAGGAGTAAACTTATAGTTTGATATGACATGGTAACTAACCAAATAAAGCTAATCCAAGCTTCTTCCAATTTTTCTGCTTGTATATCTGTCAAAAGCATGTTACCCTCACTCCTTCTCATTTCCACAAATAAGATCAGAGACTGATGAAAAATTAGGCCAGAGTTAAAACTTGGCCATCTTTATTACAAGTCACACATAGGTTTGAGCCCTCCTGGACTGTTGGGGTGGGGGAGACAAATAAATAAAAGCAACTTGATTTAAGGCAATTCTAAAGCTTAGACAGACCAGTTGTATCACGACAGGCGTTAACCACTATTGTAAGCAAGCAGTGGTTTGGGTTTGCTGAAACTTTACCGCCCAACAAAACATCAGACTTACAGTTTGAGTCGAATGAACAAAGTTCTCAGTCTAAATGATCAAAAACAACAATTCAGCAATACCATTCTGGGAGTTTCCCATAAACCACAGGTTCTTAATGTCATTGCTTTTTTTGTTCTATGTTAATACATCTGATAAGCAATAAATAAATACATTTTTAAATGTAAAACTGCATTGAAGACAAATAAGGTTTGAGTGTCTTTACATTGCACCAAGTTCACAGTTCTGAAGTGTTGTTACATTCATCCATGGACCGCCGCTCGGCGTTCCAGCCAGAAACAGAACTGTAGTCCTGACAGGAGCTTGACCACCCGTTTCTGTGGACAAAGAGGCATCTGATCACCTCTCGTCTTGGTGATGGCGATCACAAAAAAAAAAAAATAAAAAAAAAAAAAATAATATAGATCAAAAGAGCAACTTTTGCTGCCCATCTCGCCTTCAAGCCTCTATATGTTCCAGTCTCAGCAGCTAACGGTGCTCGGCTGCTGTTTGTTCACAAAGTCCGAGATGAAGTCAAACTCGTTTTGTCCCAGAAAGAGTTCAGGGAGTTCCTGCACCCTGTCCAGTCCTAGTTCCATGACCAGCGACGTCAAAACTTCTTCGTCAATCAGATCGGCGTCCATGCCATTCAGACTAAGAGCCGGGCCGGCCATATGCTGCATGTTGCTCAACTGGGCCTGACCCATGCGGAACTGTGCCCCGTTCCCCATGTGGTTGCCATTCATGTGTCCCAGAGGGTGTCCATGGTATTGGGTGTTGAGTTTCTGAAGGTGCATGCTGGCCATGAGCTGTTGGGAAGTAAGACCCCCACTCATATACTGTTGTTGTTGTTGTTGCTGCTGCGGTGGAGGCTGTTGCTGCTGCGCTTGGTGCATGTGGTGGTGCTGTTGATGATGCTGCTGAATGTGATGTTGCTGCTGCTGGCCCTGGTTGTTGAACATCATGTTAGTTGACTGCATTTGGTGATGACCCATCTGTCCATTCATAGGCCCCACCATGTTGGCCCTCTGGCGCATGGCAGCCTCCATGTTTCCCTGAGGCCCCACTCCATAGTGCATCATCTGTCCATTGGGCATTGCTCTCAGGCCGGGCTGGGGCGCATGCTGCTGGGGGCCCGCCTGCAGGCCTCCATTCATGCCCATCCGGTAGCCATGCAGACCCCCGTTACCCTGTCCGTGGTTCATGGGCATCATCATGTGCTCTGCCATAGAATCTCCCTTCAATGAAACAGATGATATTAGGTTTAGATTTGGACTATTGACAACAGAAGCAAGTTGTTTTGCTCTCGGCCAAACTGAAAAAAGTAAATACGTCCAGATTAATTGGCCACAAATTCTATAAGTGCACAAAGAAATCTAACAGTTTTTATTCAAGATTTAGCAAAGACTACACTAATTTCCACTCCCATTGAACAGGTAGGAGAGATGTCTTTTTTTGCACCCTTCAGCCCACCTGACTGCCCACTCAACACACAACCTCTTAAATCCCAATGATGCACATCCAAACAACACTTTTGAAATTGAATGGAGTATTATTCTCTCAATACTAAACCTTTCACACAGCCTTATTTAATTTCCATCTAAATAAATTAAAAGTATATTTTTAAACACTAGATCTAAACAATGAGGATAACTGAGAATGCATTTTAATTAAACCCTTAAATTTGTGTAAGAAAAAAAAATATTAAACGCCATTTTTATATTATATAATCCTGCACTTCACACACAGAAATTTAAAGAATGCACAACATCAACGCAAAGAAAGTCACCGTGCAGTGAAGCAAACAATGGATCTTCCACCCTGAGCTCTAAAACACTGGCGCTGTCTTAAAACCTAGTGAGCTGCCTACCTAAACAGCATTTTGGGCATCACAAGCGCGTGCAAGCACGTAAATGCTATACGCGCTTATGACGACTAAAATGCTGTCTAGATAGGCAGCACGCTGCGTTTTAAGACACAGCCCGTGAGTTTCTCAAGCGTTTTGAATCTCTTACCCCGTGTCCTGTGCTCAGTGACTCCGCCGCGGCAGGACAAATGAGCTTTAGCTGTTCAAAAGCCTCTGAAGAATTACACTTTATATTCCACAAGGTGAAGCTTCATACTCCAGCAGACCGCCACACAAAAGAGCGCTGCTCACTATCTTCAAACGAGAGAGAGTGTGTGTGTTTTCTGGGTCAACTCCACGGGCTTATATACATGAGAAAAGCGTAGAGGTGGAGCTATCGTTCACTCGCTATCCTTTGTTGCCATTGGCCCTGATGCTTAATATCAGTGAGCATAGAAACCCCTAGCGGTTTCTGTCAAACACTGGCCAATTTCTGTCTACAGTTTTGGGTTGTTTTTCGGTTTCTGATTTAAAGTGAACAGGAAATCCCTTCAGAAGCTGATCTGTTTGATTTTAAGTAAAGCTTAAGGGCTAGATAGATAGATAGATAGATAGATAGATAGATAGATAGATAGATAGATAGATAGATAAATTTAGATAGATGATGGATGGACGGACAGACAGACA
>JAFVLL020043437.1:0-93103 GCA_021397915.2 Tor tambroides
GAATTTGTTGATGTTATGAAACACTATCTTTGGAAGTAGGGTCCTTGAAAAGCCACAGAAACACAAGGTAATAAATGAGGGATGCGCACAGATGCCTTGAAGGTGTCGCTACTGATTTGTACTTGATGATGCTGATGGGCCGATAGTGTGAATTTGCACCTAATGAGGTGAGTGAACCTGATCTGAAGTCTACAGGAAATGTGGAAGATTTGCACCTGTTGTGAAAGATGTAGAAACAATGGCGCTGGTCTCTAATCCTCTGGCGGCTTGCAGTCTCACAGTATATTCGGTGGTCTCCGCCAGCCCCTCAAGACGGATCCATGTGTCTTCGGCATCTAAAATCAGCTCCTAAAATGCAATCAAACACAGTCTACTGATCCGCAGGCACGCAGAGGCATTAGTACATTACCTCTGTTCAAACACCGTAAACCAAAACTAAACAAAGAACTGCTCAGCGGCAGAGCGGGTTTGTGGAAAACATACCAAGAGATAGTACAAAGAACAGCAGCTCTTTGCATTGTGGGTAGGAAAGATATTCCTCAAAAACAAACAGAAAACAGATCACAATCACTTTAAGAACTGTCTGACAAATTGTTGTGATCCCAAGCTGCTTACTGTTGGGTGCTTTCATACAATACTGCTTTTCCTCTTTGTGTTTTTCTACAATATGATTGGCAGCTCTAAAGCCCAGGATGGGGGAGGAAGAGTCTTATCAGGCCCTGGTGCTGCTGGGGAGAGACGGCATTTCTATTTTGGTCTTCGGCTCATGACAGTTCACTTCCCCTCTTTTGTTTTTTGAAAAAATCAGTTTTATCGAACTAATCTGCCATGTGCCTTTTCAGACTTTTTACTCCGAGGATTCACTAGGGACCTGAATGGATGTTGGCACACGTGACCCAGCCTTGAGGTGTATGAAATATGAAACATTTGATTCAATATTCATCCTTTTCCAGGAAAAGTCACACATTTTAAGTAATGTGTATGTGAATTATGCAGCACAGCAGGGTTGCTCAGTATGCAGAGGATATTGAACAGGTAATTGTTATAGGGAAGCTGCTGTCTATAGCAGAGTGGGACTCATTTTTATGTTCTCCTCTTGATTCTTTCACAATCCTGAATCTGAAATACGGGTTGAGGCAGCACATAGTGGATGCAGAAACTGTATTATTATTTTCAGCATTCTAAGTCTTTGAAAAAATCCAAAATTGTCTGTTATTATCAAAACTCTCAGCATTAGATGCCAAGCTGGCTCTAATGGAAAGAGAAAGCTTTTATGTCTAAGACGCACCAGCAGGGTTTATATCATCTGTGCACCACTGACACCCACTGGACGGATACAAACACTAACAGTGGGCTACTAGGTCAAAGCCTTCTGTGTTGCATTGATTGTGTGTGTCTGTTTCTAACAACATAAATCTACAGAATACAATCCATAACCTTTTGTATTTCCAATTGAGTTTTCCCATCAGGCTGGTCAAATAAAGATATCCAAAATAGATTATAGGACAGTGATCATGCATTACAAGTAATGCAATTATTTAAAACGGATACTGTATCTACTGTATCATTTCAGAGAAATTATTTCAGGGAAGTCTTTAATAGACATTGTGTCTGGAATGACTTTGTTAAATGATTTCATTCATATTAATGAGCAACATCAAAGCATTTAATTAAATCGAGCTATTCCGATAGGAAGATCTAACAGCTTCCTTAGATGGTTGATCTCTGTGAGATGTAGATATCGTAAAGTTATTATAAGATCAGGCTGTACATCAAGTACAGTTTAATTCTGAATTGTAAGTAGCATAGAAATGTGAACAGTTGTTAAGTTTAAACCACCAAACAAACTTCCAGCTGTATTCATTGCTCAAGGGAAAATCCATATTATGCTTGCCTTTCGACTGCCGTCTGCTGCTTTGTAGGTCAGCATGTAGTTATCGATGTCTGCGATGGGCGGCCGCCAGGATATGAGGGCGCTTCGATGGTTAATCTCACTAGCTGTCAGGTTCTGGGGCGCATCCATGGCTGTTTAAACAAAGATCAAAGACACTAAAGTCCCATTACCAGGTTTTCAAGCAACATTACTCTACGTAGACTTAACTTTCAAATGACTGTAAATACATAGATTCAAAAACCCTATAAACGAATAGTTTACACTAAATGTTAAAATGAGTTTTTTGGTCAGATAATAATATTTACTTGTTTACATTTGTTAATTAAGTGTATATTTTGTTTATTGTTTTTTTTGGTGGCTGACAATGTATATAATAAAATGACACGTCCGTTTAAAACATGACTTTTCTATGTTGAATTTATGTACAATGTTTAAGCTTACTTGCAAATGTTTCTGCCACATATGTGTACACATTATGCTCACCAAGAATGCATTTATTTGATAAAAACAGTAAAAAGAGTAATACTGTAAATATACAATTTAAAATAAATTTCCTGTTTTATTATTTTAATATGTAATTCCTTTGAAGTCACATTTTCAGCAGTTATTAGTCCAGTCCTAGCTATGTTTCCATCCAAAGATTTGAATTAAACTTATGCGCAAAACTGGAATATCGCATAAAACATATGCGAATAAAGCACCGTTTCCATCCAACGAGTCAAAGAGAACAAAATCGTCACTTCTTGGTAAACTGTGGCACTAAATACCACTAAGAATAAGAAGCCACTGAATAAAATAATTTTCATATGAGACATAAATTACTTGCGCCTCAGAGCGAGCAGACGAGACACAATAAATGCGGTCATTACTTTCGGAGGAGGATGCCTGCTGTTTGGGAACGCAGTCTGTAAGACAATTATACAGAAATACTTTGACGACAGACTTTGCTCAGGCTTTTCAGAATGACCATAACATATGGATGCTGTGAATGAGATCGGTCCGCTGGTTAGTCAAGTTATCCCGTCTCATAGTGAAAAGTCACATGACTTTTTCGATGCGCTTGGAGGAATTTATTCGGTAAATGTGTTTCCATCGTAGTTTATGCGCATTTTTCTTACCGGATAAAAAATTTATCCTACTCAGATATGCGCATAAGTTTTCTATGCGCATTTTTAGAATTTATGCGCATCTTGGCATTTCCATCCAGCATTTTTTTATGCGATATTCCAAAATGCGCATAAAAATTGGTGGATGGAAACGCAGCTAGTGTCACATTATCTTTCAGAAATCATTCTAATATGCTGATTTTGTGCTCAAGAAACATTTCTTATAATTCAGAAGAACAGCATTTATTTGAAATAGATATCATTTGTAACAATATAATTGCTTTTATTGTCACTTTTGATAAATTTAATGTGTCCTTGCTGAATGAAAGTATTAATTTCTTAAAAAATAAAAACAACAACAATAATAATAAAAATACTTTGGAAGTGCTCGATTTCTGTTATTTGTTGATCTGTTTTAGTATATTGTCACATGGAATTTATGGCTGAGGCTCAAAACAATCTGGCTTCAGCAATCATAAGCAAAGATGGCTTCACAGGGGTCTTATTCCTAGCAATTGCTACTAAGATGAATGGGAATGCTAACAGATTATAGCTATTTATAATCTACAAGTATTTCAGACCTGCTGGGTTTAAACTGACAAAATACACTAATAGAACATGTTTAGGACTGACCATCCCCCACCTGACATTCAGCTGTTTTTTCTTTATCAGATTGTTGTCTGTGTATAGTGTGTATGTTTGGAGCTGTGTCAGCACACCTGCTGGAGGCATGTTAACTGGTCGCTAGCCTGAGGACAAAATAAATCACATGGCTGCGTGTAGTTTATGTTTCAGGCACAGTGACAGATCCACTTCAGAGGGAAGACAATTAGTGTGTGTTCACCGGCGTCCTGTCTCTCAACGTGATCTCTTATCAGTCAACGTGCCACTCTCCCTCTAGCAGAGCGTCAGCACACAACCTCAACACACACACACGCACACGCACACACGCACACGCACACACACACACACACACACACACACACACACACACACACACTTTCCTTTCATACTACAAATGCTGATGCTTCTTTTCCATGTCTTCAAAAGCCATCATCCGCTGTCTATGTGCAGAAAACTAGATGTATTATTGTTTTGTTTTTTCAAGCAGCTCTTTTTCTCAGATCCTACCTCTCATTCTCTGGAACTGAAAGTATGAAATGTCTTAGATATGAAATGTTTTGTTGCACAGGCATGCGAGACAAAATTTTAATAAGAAACATGCAAAACTTTCACAGTGTTATGGAGGGGTAGAAAGTCATATCAGAACATATTATGCATATGAAAAGTCATTCTGGTTTTACACAGAAACATACATATGCAGTCAGACCTAGTATATTGTCTATATTCTATATTGACTATATGGTTTTTTTTGGGGAATTTTTCTTAGTGGCTATGTATATAATAAAATATGTCAAACATCAGTTTTACATGTTGTTGAATTTGAATTGTATAGTAAAGACATTTATGTTACAAAAAATGTTGCAAAAGATTTCTACTTCAAATAAATCCTTTCTATAATTTTATAATCACCAGAATTATGAGAAAAATGTATTAAGCAGCACAACTGTTTTCAACACTGTTGATAAGAAATGTTTCTTGAACATTAAACCTGTTTAATCCTAAATTTTTCCCAGACATGAAAATATCCAAATGATGTGTCATTAACCATTTGAAATAATCAATAATTATTTTTTGAATTTTTTTTGGAAAAGTGTGTGAAAAATTGTGTTTTATGGTCGGTCACAATTGTGACCGGTGGGATAATGTCTATACTGAATTAACATACTGTTGTTGTTATATATCTCAGCCCAGCTATTGTAAACAGCTTGATCACATTCTAGGGTTATTATTATGCATAAAAAACCCTTATACAACATTGATAGAAATACTGAGATAAAAGACAAAAAATACAACCATTAACATTTTTCAAAATTGTTACTTTTTTGTAAAATATACAGAATTTTTATATTAGTGCTACCAGTATTACAACATCAATATTGTAACTTATTTGTAACATCTGAACTTTTAATTTAGTGCAATATTTTGTCATTGCAACATTTTAGTGCAATTTTCACTAACAACTGCAATTGGATTTATATTGTATACCTAAGTTCACTGTTATCCCACCGGTCATTATTGTGACCATCAAGATGTTTACTCATTCTATGAGCACACTCAACAAAGCTGAATATATGTGAATTCATATATTTATACTAGACACCTTAAAGATAATGTGTAACAAAAATCTTTGTCATATCTTTATGTTAACATATTTTACTAGCCTTTCGTTTTGGATCTTTGATGCTGCCATCATCTTTTAAAGGTGCAAACAGGAAATAAACTGCTCTGGTCATGTGACAATTTGCACTAATCATGTGAAACTGCACATATTTAATTGAGACCCTTTATTTTTTCCATATTTGCAGGAAGTGCACTAAAACATCAGTCAGTAAGGTTTTTAGAACTTTTAGCACTATCGTGACCGGTGGGATTAGATGGTTTAAACCAGCATATAAGAATGATATTAAGATAACTTTTTTACATTCTAAGAATATTTCACAATATTACTCTTTTACTGTATTTTTTAATCAAATAAATGCAGCCTTGGCAAGCATACGAGACTACTTTCAAAAAACTTTTAAAAATCTTGACCCAAATTGTTGAATGGTATTTATATATATATAAAACGTTCAAAATGTTTTAACAGACCGGGATAAACATTCTGCCCTTGATTTCCCATTACTTTAAACTGAATGAGCAGGCAAACTAACAAAGTGCACCTATCGAGAATGAAATCTAACCATGGAGAAATGGAGAGAGATTCTCCTGTGCATATCTGAGCAACACATTCATATTCCTGTCCTCACCTTAATCTCTTTAACGATGAAGTTAGAACTGTAATCTAAATCAAAATGACAGACAGCACTAATCCTGAAATAGGCATGAAATTTGTTAGTTGTTGTCATCTTAATTATCCCCTTAAGCTTCCATAAGCCTCCTCATAAATGCCAAAATGATGCATCTATGACACTTCACCTCCCTCAGGGTGGGAGCTGGCAGATTCTTAAACACCGCAGGATGGTAATTTCAGGGAAGTTTTTTCAGGCTTTGCAGGCAATGAAACATTTTTATCAGAGCATGGCAGGATCTAAATCCACTGTTATTAGAGCAGAACTGTTTCCGAATTAAATTGTCATTAAGTAGCCGAAAAAAAAAGTTTGAAGGCAAATGAACACAACAAACCTCATCAAGCGATTATGTGTCAAGATTCTGCACGTCACTGAGCTGGCACTGTGGTTGCAAAGCCAATGGCCTGTGACACTTTTATGTGCAAATTAATTTCCTCTAAACAATCCAAACTAATGAAGTATTCTGGGAGGGCCGTTTGATTAAAGTTGAGGTCTAATGCATCTGAAAGCGGTCCGTCGCTCCACCTCCCCTTTAATAGACGAGCTGAAAGTTTCAATGCAGAATAAAGCAGCTTGAAATGAAACCGCTGTTTGTTCTAGTTCAGTCTTCTGTGTGGAAAAGACAGTTCGCCTCTCTCTGCGGACAGCCTCTCTGTGAGGAAAGATTGGTAGTGATGCTGATCTCCTCTCTGTTCTCACATGGGAATCGGAGCTTTGCTGACTTCAGGATTTTGTTACACAAACTACAAAAATAAAGTCACGGCCTTGTTTCTGCTTCGCATGAATCTCATCTCTGCTAAACTAGAAGAGTATGATGGTATAATTAGAGAAGTGCTTAATCTTGCAGCTGCCTATTGGATATATAAGGATATATAAGTGCTGTTTTACCAAATATCTTCACGGCTGCAGGTAATGCGTAACCGTATAGGTTAAATATCAGCACTCTTGGGAAGCTGGTTTTCCAATCAAATTTAAATACTGGAACTGTGTATAACAAGTTGTAGATAATGAAATCAGCAACTTTAACTTCTGCTAAACCAGTGTTTCACAATCCTGCTCATCTCAGCACATTTTGGATGTCTGATTCACCTCATCATCTCATTAGTACAGAGCTCCATGACCTGGAGACATTGTGAGGGTGCATCGGGTTAGTGAAACAACTTAAATGTAGGCCATCAGCAGCAGGAGTGAGAAACACAGCACTAAAGTGGAAAATACTATGATTTGATAGTTATAAAAACTTGTCACTCCTTCCCAGTATTCAAAATATATCTAAGCCTCTGGGTGCTACAGTTAATATGTTAATATGTTTTGGCTACTAAACTACTAAACTAGCTACCTCTCCCAGTCTGTGCATAGCTCTTTCATCTTACCTTAAGATATTTTTAAATGTTTCCGTATGTTTTTCTGTTATGCTCACCATAGCTGCATTTGTTTTATCAAAAAAAAAAAAAATTCTTTTCTATTTTAATATGCACTAGTCAACATCTGAAGTGGATCAAAATCTTTCATCCAAGTTGTCCTAAAACCTAAAACCAAAATGCATTCTTGTCTTAGGACAACTTTGATAAACTTTTTTGATCCACTTCAAATGTTGACTACTGTTTTTAAAATGTAATTTCTTGATGGCAAAGCTGCATTTTCAGCAGCCATTACTCCAGTATCCTTTAGAAATCATTCTTATAGAATATGCTGATTTGGTTCTCAACAGGCATTCCTTATTATTATCAATGTTGAAAACAGTACTGCATGATATCTTTGTAGAAACAATGATAAATTTGTTCCGGATTCTTTGATGATGAACAGCATTTATTTCAAAAATATAAATCATTTATGACATTATAAATGTATTTACTGTTACTTTTGATCAATTTTAATGTGTCCTAGCTGAATAAAAATATGAATTTCTTTCAGAAAAAAGGTACACGAAAAAAAAAAAACAGTAAAAAAAAAGAAAGTACAACAAAACAGCAGAACACAGAACCTCTTGTATTATATTTAATCATGCAGTATCTAATGTGTCAGTTTGAATGTCTCAGGTTTGGTTTAGCCTCATAAATAATGCAGTGATCTTTTGTTTGGACTCTGCTCTTGGATTCTCCTCTGCTTCTTTCCCTGAGCTCTACCTTTCTCAGCAACTGGGGTAAAGGCCATTAGGCCTGTTTTGAGATAACGAGGGGAGTATAACTGGAACTAGGGGGTCTTGACCTCCTCAAGCCCCCCTGTAATTAGAACATAAGGAACAGTGATGGAGCACTTACGTGTGACAAAGTTGGCAATGACTGTGCCACTGGTGAGAGGACCTTTAGTGGCATAAAGAGCCACTGAGTAGGTGGTGCTGGGGATGAGCTGACTCAGCTGGTACTCCTGCTTGTTACCCTCCACTAAGAAGGTGTCTGCTGTAACTGGAAAGATAACATTCATTAGTGCAGAAGCAAGTGAAGAACTGGAATGTTTGCAAATATTCTTGGAGACCTATTTATTTTAAATTAGGGAAAAAAAACATTATAATTGAAATTCAAATATTACCTACATTGGAAGTAATAATAACAAACATTACACATAGGTAGCGACATAACAGTTTTAATGTACAAAAATATTTAAATGTCCCTACTGTGAACTGGATTGGACCACCAAATTAAACAACTATTACCATTAATGATAATTTTGGTTTCTAAAGGCCTGTTCAAACCAAAGATGACAAGTATAATGATAACTGTGTCTATAAAGTTTTAATAATCATTCTAATTATGTGAGATTGAGGAAGTACACTCTATAATGATAACAACACTTTCAGGTCATTTTTTTCCAGGTGATGAAAAACAAATACATTTTTTAAAGAGCCTGTGCATTTAAAGCGGCAGATGAAATCACTACGCATATGCTTATAATAAACAGAACATTATCGTCTGTTGGTGTGGATGCTGATAGTTATTGTTATAGTCATCATTCTTTGTGTGAACAACCCTTTTTTTGTTTATTTATTTATTTATTTATTTTTTCCTTGCATAGATTTGCTAATGTTATGTGAGGATGCCAAGAAACTGGTCCATGTTGGCATCTACCTAATTTGCCTAGCATCTACCAAGTTACAGATGCATTAACTGCAAAAGTTTGACTGGATGTGCATCTTTGATGTCAGAAAAACAAATTACACGAGAAGCATTCTCTTCACCCTTTTTAAAAGTCGATAAGCCAATTCATTTTGCTATCCCAACTATGCATGATAATATGGTTAATTGCATTTTATTATTCCCATTTAGCAAGACACATTTGCATATCTGCATTGCCTTTTCCCTGCTGCACAAAGACCTGAAATAGCAAAACAGCATATATCTTTGTCCAGTGAGAAAATAAGTCACATTTCAGTTTGTATTTATGGCTGTGGCTTTTGGGATGTGATTTAAAGAGCAAATAATGCTGATAAATGATGGACAGAGAGGTTGTTTCCACATACCTTGGTTCCGGGTGAGGGTGAGCACGTAGTTATCAACACTGGAAACAGGGGGGTTCCAACGCAGCAGAGCCCCCTGAGGTGTAACATTCAATGCAGTGAGCTCCATAGGCATGTCCATAGCTGTGTGGAACAGAGGATTACGTGCAGGTTACAGACAGACAGTCGGAGATAAGCTCAGCCAAGGTAATTGGCAGCAGTCTCATCTTCACCTTTTTTTTCTTCCTGTGCAAACGATATTCACCAGTAATTTAAAAATAGAGCACCTCAGCAGCTTGGAACTAATTTGTTGTGATTATCTGGCTGGAGAAGATCACAATTTCCTTAATTAGCCAACATCAAGGGGGAAATTAGACAGTCAAATGTGTGCAGAGCTCATTCTCAACAGCATTTCTATGCAAGTGAGTAATGAGAAATGTTGTTCTCCATAATCCTCTATCCATGCTGTGACTTTCACAGATGGCCTTTCTTTTTTCAGACAGGAAAAAATCTCACTCTCCTCTTTGCACTATGGCGTATGTCCTCTTAGATGAGGTCAGTGGACTGTAATCGCACATTACCATCTTCCCATCCTGTCCCAAGCGCATTTTTTTTCTGCCAGCCTCTCTGGCAATAGCCATATCACTTCTACAGCTGTAGAGAGCTGACCCTCCCATTAGGCACCATTGACTTTGTTCCAAGAAATTCTAGGCCTCTCACAACCTTCCAGAGAAGCTGATCTCCGCTGCCTGACAGCAGTGCAGCGGCAAAATCCCCCAATTCCCCATCGCACCTTCCCCTCTCTCTGCTTTACCAAGTCTTGACATGCCCTACGCTGACAGACAGGGAGGAGAATATCAGTTTTCGCTTATGCAGTGAACGTAAACTTGATGATCCTCAGCAGGTCATTAGGCAGAGCTGTGAACCAGAACATAGCTCTGAACCAGATCCATCATGTCTCATCAACTCCTCTTGTCACCCTTTACATAACAGCTGAAATAAGCCACAATGTTTTCTATATCCTATTAATAATAAGCTGTTTCCAAAAGATGCATTTTTAAAGGAGTCGCTTGTCACTTTGCATTGTTACAGCATTGGCAAGATTCCTGTCAACACGGGCAGCTTGAGATTGTTTGCTTGTCATATTTTTATTAGCTTTGAACAAAACTGTCAGGCTTTAAGCTGCGATGGGGAGTGTAGCTGTGTTTTGATGTATAGGCAAACACTTCCTACCTAGTTATTAAGCAAGTCAGCAATGTTTAAGCAAGGGCCAGCATCTGTTTGTTCTATTGTACTGCATCAAATGATATGACTAATTAGTTAACTTCCTAGGCTCGAGACATAGACTAATTAATTCATTTCAGTGATATAATGCACAGCTGGAACAAAGACTGTTCTGTGCGATTTGTCTATTGAGATGCAAGTTAAATATCCCTATATTAAATCTAAAGCACTATTATATTCTGAAGATGAACTTTTTACATTAAAGCAATACAATGAGAACAGGTTCACTTGGCTTTAGTAATACTGGGTCTCATTCACTTACTGCATATGTGCTTGTGTGATTTTTTAAAATATTAAATATTGTTTTATTTATATTTGTATCTTATTTATAATAATAATAATAATAATAATAATAATAATAATATTAACACATTTTATTTATTTTTCATTCATAAAAAATAAAATACATTGATAAGTATTTTTATTTGTGCTGGGCAATGATAATCATGATTAATCGCATCAAAAATAAAAGTTTTAGTTTATATAATATACAGTATGTGTGTGTACTGTGTATATTTAATATGTGTATATATAAAGACACACACATAAAGTATATATTTTGAAAATATTTACATGTATTTACATGTATATATTTATATTCATATAATTTAAATTATATATAAATATATTTAATATATAAACATAACATATTTTTCTAAATATATACATGTATGTGTGTGTATTTATATATACATAATATATATACACAGTACACACACATATATTATGTACACAAAAACGTTTATTTTGGATGCGATTGATCGTGATTACGTAATCGTAGCCCAGCACTAAATTTTATTTAACTAATTATATATGTAGATATATAACATTATATAGATAATTATAATTATATATACTAAAATATATCTTATAGATACACAAATATATTTTAATAATGCGAAAAAACATTCTACATATTATTCACAAAACAATACACAACAATACATTAAAAACTACTTAGAATAACCCTCTATCCACAACATTTTGTGCATCTGATGGAAATTTTCTGTCAGTATCTTGTCTGTGCATTTAAGCACGAACACTTGTCCACAATTAGTGAATGTGACACAACTATAGTACTAGCTGCCTGTTCGCCGCCGTGCGGTGCTGTTCAAGTCAGATGGCAGGTGAGCATCTCTGCTGATCACTGATTCCATTAGTAAAATTTAATTTCACTTCTGCGAGATGGCTGGCAGCCTCCCAGAGGACGGGCGGAATGCACAGGGTGAGAGATGGTACTCATCACATGGTAAATGATGTGCATCATTCCTCAGCCTGTCATCCATATTTCTATCAAATCAAAGTTCTGTGACGAACGAGGCTATATGAGAGCACATCCTTCACGAAATACCAAAAGACATTTCCTAGGGTAAATTAGAATACCAGTCTGCAGGATGTGCAGTAGTATATGCTTAGTAACAGAAGAGAACAGAAATACCTGTAAAGACAGTACTGGTGATGACCTTGCTCTCTTGGCTTCCTCTCACTGCGTTCAGCTTGATCTCGTACTCCATTGCTGGATGGAGGCTGGTTAGGGTGTAGTTGGTGACGTCATTGTCAATCACCACATTGTCCATCCTACCTGTGATGACAAACAGTAATGCTGACTTATTTGTCTAATCTGTTCCAATTAGACATGCTTTAAATTTAAGGCAGAGAAAGTACCTTTTGGTGATTGGTATGACATTTTATAGTAATCAAAGGGTGCGAGTGGTTGAATCCATGATATGGTTACAGATTCCTCTGTGACGTACAGCACACTCATATCTCTGGGAGGGTCCATTCCTGCATTATGAAAAAAAAATGTATATCAGTTTTGACCAAATATTAAGCAGCACAGATTGTTTCTTGAGCATCAAGCATATTTGAAGGATTTCTGAAGGATCACATGACACTGAAGACTGGAATAATGGCTGCTGAAAATTCAGCTTTTCCATCACAGGAATAAATTATATTTTATACTACATAAAACAGAAAACTGTCATTTCTAATTGTAATAATTTTTGATCAAACAAATGCAGCCGTGGTAAGCCACAGAGACTACTGTAAAAACATGAATAATCTTACCAACTTTTGAACAGTAGTGTAAGTTTATCAATAATATCGCACTGATTATTGCACTATTCACATTTAGACACGATTAACTTATTCCCAAAGTAGAAATGTCCAATAACAGGGGGCTACTGACATAAAAATGAGTAGTATTCAGTTGGTCATGAGATCCCAATATGTCTTCCCCAATAAGGTCACCCAAATATATTATATTATTGAAAAAAAAAATGGCAATACTTTAGTATACATGGACCAATTCTCGCTATTAACTAGTTACTCATTAGCATGCATATTACTAGCATATTGGCTGTCTATTACTACTTATAGTCTCCATTGCATTGTTATTTATTTCAGTGGAACAGTCATTGCAATTCTTTTCTATTCTCATGTAATTTATTTCCTATTTCTATTTGTCAACAGCCCCAGAGTGGAGGAGTATGAGTATGCTGGACACACGACACTCTTCAAAAGGACATTTGCATTGTTATTGTCCACTGCTGTCCAGCAGGGACTCTTTCATGATGTGTTTATCTGTCCCAATAGCACTTAGCATTGCTAAAGTAAAGGTTACACTGCCTCTGAAAACAGTTTAACAGACTAACAGTGGTTCTGGAGCATTCTGACAATTGAGAGGGAAATAAACTGATTTACTCTTGCCATTATTGAAGCGGCCAGTCCTTAAAGCGAGTGAAAAGCCATTCACACCTCCCATATTCATTAGACTAATGCATTCAATTCATAAACTACGGGTGGCAATTCATAAACAGGTTGTCAACCTCATTTAAATGCTTTCAGGGTAAAATATTCCTCAGTAAATGAGTTGTGATTATTCATGTATGCATATCTTAATTTATTTTCTGCTCAGCAGAGGAGTCAATAAATATATATTCAGACTTTGTATAAAGGGTACCAAGAACAACTTTTTTTCAGCCCATTCCATCTGCATTTATTCTGTTTCTTATTGTTGAGCATATGGTGACCTTTTTTCACTTATGTTAATATAAAGGAGTGTTAATGTGTGAAAATATGGTTTCTAACTAAAGCGAGAACATGCTGAAAATGTACTAAACACATTTCTAAGCGACAACAGGTGTGAGTGCTTAAATTGCTCATGTACAAATCACGTCATTACGATAATAATAATAATAATAATAATATGAAGCAATGTAAAAGTTGAAACTTTTTTTATTTAACTAATCAAGCTGCTGTGAAGGTGGCCTGCTGCAGAGTTAATTTCTATGTTTAGAAATAGCTCAGAGACAATATCTCCTTTGGCAACTGCAAATATCAGTTCACTGACAGAACAGCCGAATAATTCTTGACACCTCCACATTGAGAGAGAGGTAATTAGGGGAGGATTACACACTGTTGAATTAATTAAGACACAAAAGGGTGAAAAATCTGCTGTGCAGCTGTGTGCAGGAATCATAATGAGAAAATCCAGCAGGTATAGACGAGATCCTGTTCTGCGCAAGCTCACAAATAACTGTTAAATGACTAACACAAATGCAAAATCCTTTAAGGGACGGTTTACCCAAAAATTTAAATTCTGTCATCATTTACTTACCTTCCACTTCTGTAAACAGTAGTTATAATGTTTGGCTACCAACAATCTTCAAAATATCTTCTTTTCATACAGGTTTGTAACAACTTGAGGGTGAGTAAATGATTTTCATTTTTGGGTCAACTATTCCTTAAAAGAGCTCCCTAGGAAAAATGCATGTTTACTTGTTTTATGATTTCTCAAAAGAATCAACAACCACTCAAAAAGACTCTTAATTTAGTCAAATGGTTCCTTTTCAGTAATATTTGCACTGTTTTCAGTATAGCACTTCAGTGTGAAGTATAACTTTTATTTTTATTTTCAACAAAGATCATTCTTCCTCTTGAAATTTGCATGCTCATTAAGCCTCTCATTTCTTTTAAGCCAGAGAATTTCATTCAAATCAAATAATATGTTTTCTGAAGTGGTGGACTTAAGGAAAGAACAGTATGAATGCTGAATCTATGAATGGCGCAAATGTAGTTCAATATCTCTGCAGGTCTCTTTTATTTCTTGGAGAAAAGTTACTTTGTCATAAGGCTGCGGTTGAACACTTTTCATATCTTGAAAGAGATGAACTCAACAACTGGATTCAGAAATGGAGAATAGGCGAATGGAGAATAGATAGGCCACCATCACAAAATAGGTTTTCACAGATGACTCTATAAATAAATAGCAAAGTCATGATAGTTGTGTGAACAATTTCATAAATTGCACTTCCTGTGCTGTGTGCATTACAAACGCAGCAGGTATCAATCTGATGCTATTTGACAGCATGCCATGAATATAGCTTTACTTCAGTTTCTCCATGTTAACTGTTTTTGAAATCAAACTGAAACGATTCACGAAAATGATACATGCAATTTGCATGAGGTCCAGAAAAATATACAGTCTGTTTAGAAAAAGTGTTAATTGTTTTGAGTCCACTGGTGTAAAATCAACTGAGAAAACCCTGTTTTTAAACATTAAATAAGCACACTTAACAACCTCAGACATAATATCCATGAACATCACATTCATTATTATTAATACCTGTTGCGACTGAGCCTATAACTGCCTTTGAGGTCACATTGCCGTGCATGGTAACCAGGGTAACAGTGTACCACCTGGAGGGCAGGAGACCAGTGAGTGTGATTCTGGTTTTGGACCCGTCTAGAGCAATCTCAGAATCATCACTGGAGTCCTGAGCATTGTAGTTCAAGATGAATGCGTCAGCAGGCGGTGCCGGTGCACTCCATGCCACAGTCAATGAATCAGAAGTGACATCGGAGAAGAAGAGCTGTGTGATAGGGCGGAACCCTGAAATTGAATGACAACAACTATATTACGAAATGCTGGCTCCTGTGATTAAAGATCTCTTAGTTGATTGGCACATCCTCAGAGGAAGGAGGAAAGAAGAGTACAAGAATGAAGAACAATGAGGTGATCGGATGAAGTTTGCAGAAGAGATGCAGCCAGTTAGTAGATATCAAGCGAATGATGGAAACTGGATGAAGAAAAGTGGAAAATGGTGATGGAATATGATAAAATCTTGATAGTGTAGATATAAATGTGTTGATTTGGGATGCCAAAGCAAGTGCATGATAACAACAAAGACAAAATGCATAAGGAAGATAAAGTCAGAAGAGTTATTACTTTGATAGAGTTAAAAAAAAAATGAAGTGAAGCAGAGCATTCTCAATCCCCCAGGGGCTCATAGCTGCAGGGGGTTCTAGAAAGTTTGTGAAAGAAATATTCAATTCAATTCAATGAAATTAGCGCTGTTAATTTAATGTGTTAATTTGGTGCATTAATTAAAAATAATGGAATAAAAAAAAAAACTGAATTAATCACGCCCTGACCATTATGTAAATCCCATAAAAAGGGATTTCTTTTTTTTTTACTACTGGAGCAATTCAAGCATTGAAGAACCATTTTCATACCACCACTAGCGCCAACACGCCTCACACTACTGAGAGCAGACAGAGCTATTCTCACAGGATGTGCACTTGGATTCAAAAACAGTTGGAGAGAGTGCAGAAAGAAACCACAAAGAATGATATAGAAAACAGACGTCGCACAACTAATTTTTCAAAGTTGCACTTGACACCCCATCATAAAAATCAATTACAAACTGGATTGCAGACTGTGGCTTATGTTCAATCATATTAAAATAAAATTGTATGTTTTGGATATTCATAAATTTACTCTGCCACAATAATGTTGTTTGAACTATCTTTATTTTCTCAGGAAATATTGTTTCATTATATGCAATTTATTGTGTTCATTAAAAACAAACAAACTGATTGACAGCCCTATAAAGATGTTCTATTTGATCATTTTAATTTCATACATTTTTAGGGCTATAAATCAATTACATGATTTTACCACTAGTTATCAAACAAATGATGGAAATTGAATGAAGTGGATAATGGTGATGAAATATGATTAAATCTTGATGCTGTAGATATAAATGTGTTGATGCGCCATGCAAATCAACTGAGCGATAAAGACAAAATGTTGTAGAAATGCATAAGGAAGAAGAGAAAAATGATTAAATACATCTATTTTGCTGATAAAAAAAAGTTGGGAACCCCTGGAGTAAAGGACACAATTTTAATGAAAGATGATTAGAAGCAACTACAAATGAACCTGCTTGAAAAAAGCTACAGGAGCCATTGTATCTTCTTTGACCATGGTTAACAATAAATTAAAGGTCTTACATCCACACCATCCTGGATCCTCATGCAATTATCCAAGAGATTAGTGACATTTCTGGCCAAAACTGACATGACATGTCACGAGGCGGAGATGAGGCAATGCTTTAGCTACTCAACAGTGATTCCTGTACTCCATTTCCCAAAAGATCAAATTACCTGTGAAGGCATCAATAGTAGCTGCAGAGCTCTGTTGCCTGCCTCTCTGTGCTGCAACTGTAATGGTGTACTCAGTGCCCGGATCTAGACCTGTCAGTGTGGTGGTGTTGACGTCCTTGGGCACTGTCAGCTCAGTTGTGACTCCAGTGGAGGAAGTGTAGGTCACCCTATAGTGATCAATAGGCCCCTGCACTGTGCCCCACAACAGGGTGATGGTGTTGTCTGTGGAGGCTGTGACTGTCAAATCCAAAGGGACATCCAGACCTAACAATCAGAGTACACTGTGGCTGTTTCAAGGTTTGCAATGGGAATATTAAGCTGTGTGCTTCAGTAAACCTTATCACAAACATTATATATATCAGTTCCACCGGCAAAAACAGGTTTGTACAAAGTCGGCAGCAGGAATACAAACTCCATGCAACTGAAAATAAATTTATTTCACTGTGATCTGGCAACGGAAGGCCTATAATCTTATACCTTACCCGTTCTGGCATTCATCGTTGCTGGGGTGCTTTGGTTGGCACCTAGAACGGCTGAAATTCCTATGCCATACTCTGTGCCAGGCAGTAAATCTAAAAAGGAGAGAAAGTAAAATAGTAAAAGATAGACAGTGGTTTAAATAAAAAGAGCAATACATTATGCACATAAGCAATATATTTTGCTGTCACTAAGTTAGTTAGTTTTTGGTAAATATAGATTTGAGGGCGCTCACAATTACTTCTCATTATGTGTGTGTGAAACATCTTGATGCGACTTGCACGTAGAGGTAAGAAACAAAGAATTTCTTTTCAATACTTATGATCAGAAATGTTGCTTACTCGCACAAAAGCTGTTAAAAAAGCAAAAAAAATAAAAAAAGTCTGTATAGCAATTCTGAAAGACTGATGTACTTAACATACACCTCAACTCATTGTAGTGACAAAGCAATAAAAATTAAATGAAGACCTCAACCCATTATAATGACAAAGCAATATACATAAATGATATATTGATATATTTAAAATGTTAGGATTAATACGAATGTGTGATGGCATGCTGTTTTATTATAAGTAAAATAATTTTTAAGTTTTTTTTTTTTCATTTTAAATTTCAGTTTTGAATCAACAATTGTATTTAAAATAAAACAATTTTCAAGCATTTTTTTAATTTTAAATTAGAGTTTTATTGAAAATGTTAAGAATTTTAAGTGGAATTTACCAGAAACAATGGTCACACTTTATTTTAAGGTCCATTTCTCGCTATTAACAAACCATTAACTATGACTTTTGCCTTAATAAACTCCCAGTGTGCTGCTTATTGATAGTTACTATTGATAGTAAGGCAGTTGTTAAATTTAGGTATTGGGCAGGATTAAGGATGTAGAATATGGTCATGCAGAATATGTGCTTTATAACTACTAATAAACAGCCAATATGTTAACAATAGGCATGCTAATAAGCAACTAGTTAATAGCGAGAATTGGTCCCTATACTAAAGTATTAGTAAAGTATTCCTATAATAAAATATTACAATTTTATTATAAATAATGCCATTTGACCAATTACTGGTTTCATATCCTACAGTATATATTATCTGAACGCTGGTTATGTCAGACATAATAATATATTATATAAAAACTGTATAGAATATTTCAGTACAATAAAACAAAGGAAAAAAGTTGGGTTTGAGTTTACCAGTGAGAGTAGTTTTGGTGGTGGCGCCATCGTTGCGTGGGACAATGACTTTGTCATACTGATCACCAGCCAGTGTGCTGTAAACCACCCTGTAGCCTTCTACATCTGCCTCACTATTGTCCCATTCCAGCTCCAGGCTAGTGGAAGTTTTCGACAGCACCCTCAGGTTCTTTGGTGCATCGATTTCTAAAAAAAAAAAAGACACAATCGATAATGTACAAGTCACTTAGATGGATAACAGAAGCTGGATTATCAAGTTGGATTTCTGGAATCAAATATAAATGTTTACTTCTGTGAATCAGACCTACTCCACACCTAAAGATGTCAGTATAGCTAAAATAAACAATGTGAAAACTAAAATCAAAAGTGAATGGTGAAAGATAATTTACACAGTCATATCTGCTTTACTTCACCTGTGGTAAACTCTGTGGAAATGGCTCCACTCTCAGTGCCATTCCAGACTCCACTGACTGATACTTCATACGTTGATCCAGGCCTCAGGACTTGGAGGGAGTACTGGCTCAGAGTAGGCTGGAGGCGAAAGGTGGTCTTTGGTCCGTCCACCCCTAACAGCCCATATCGCAATATAATCTGGTCCACTTTAGCCTTGGGTGAGCTCCATTCTACAAAGGCAACCGTGTCTGAGATGTCTCGTACAATAAGCTGTGTTGGCCCATCGATCACTGATGGAAAAAACATAAGACAACATCAGAAATATGAGAAAAGTCAGAGCTTCTCAATATGCTAGAAGGGTTTTCAACCATGAGTCTGAGGACCCTGGGTGTCCATACAAGCACTCCAGGTGGTCCATGGAGAAGATATAGAAAACATACTAAATTTTATTTAAAATATAAACGCAGTTACTAAAAGTGATACTGAAAAAAATTAGCAAAGGGAGAAGGTCCTTGGCTCTGTAAAGGTTTAATACCCTTAATATAGAATTTGTAGATGTTTCTCTAACATGGTAACAATGGCATAAGAACTTCTGTTTTAAGTAATTTGTGCTTAAGGGTGTTAATTTGATGATTTGAGTTTAATATCTGAAAAAAAAGGCAGTCTGGATGAATAAATCCTGCGATTAACGATGGACATAAAAACATCCCTTTTGTACCATTAAATACAAATGAAGATAAAATACAAATGAAAAAAATATGTGAATTTCCTTGAAGCGTATTTTTCCACAGAAAAACATAGCCCTGAGCTATAGACCTAACAGGTCTTAGTGCATTCAGAGTGTAAAATACCCACAAAAATGACTTATTTTGCTATATTTTATCTATTGTATCATTAAAATTTCACCAAGGTAATGGTGCAGGGTCAAAGAGTGTTGGCAAAATATATTTTAAAAAAAGAAAGTGCAATGTTGTGGGAATGTGCAGAACCTGATAACGCTGAATTTGCAAGTTAAGCTTGAACTTTAAATACAGTGAACTGTGACTGTGTCTGATTTAAAAGGTGAGGTGTGTAATTGATGTGGCACAAAAAGTACCAGAGGAAATTGCAAAAATAACTCCCCCCCCCCAAAACAGGAACTCATTGTAATGCTTGCCTCCATCTATTATAACGGCTGCTCAGTTCAGCTTGGCTGAACGTACTATAACCTACTAAAATTTTGATGACATACATTGTTTCTTGAAAAAAAGCTACTTTGTCAGAAAATTGGTAACATCAGAATGCATAGAATGGCTGTCAGTTGAGCAAGATGTTTTTATGGTTTTGTTACAGCTCATGGTAAGCAGCCAAACACTAAATCTAGGGACAAATTCACCTTAAAAGTGAAGTTGAACTACTCGAACCAAACAATGTTTGAAAACTTAGAGCCACAGTGCTTACCTCAAGTCTTATTAACTGGAAATATATATTAATATTGAAAATTACACACTTCACCTTTAAGTTATCCCTGGTTTCAAGTACAGTACATGAGAACGTGTCAATAATATTCGCCAGCAGGCAGTCCCACTGCAAACCCGCACTCAAGCGACTGAATCAAGAGGCCATGCTGAGCCTCCAACAGGCTCTTTTAATAAGACGCTAACTGACTGTGTGAATAATTAACCTGCTTCTTTATATAGGGCAACGTGACCATCTGCCTCAGAAACAGGAATTGTGAAGGAAGATGAACATCTCTGGTACTTATGACCTCAAGAGTTCAGCTCATCTCCAACCTCGACCTCATTCTGCTGTGATATGCAAAATGCTACTAATTGGACCAGGTGAGACTGCGCTGAATCCCATGTATACCTTTCTAAAGATGAGCCTACAGCATATACTGCACATGATGCCACTGTGACTCCCTAAAGAGTATTACAACTACATAATGTAACCCGTTAATCAAACACGAGGGTTTCGAAGGAACCCCAAGTAAATGAGGAAATTATGTCACCTCAGGTTCATGGGAATATTTACTTTAACTTCTCTGAACAGCCAATTCAGTCCACAAGGGTGATTTCTTGGTTTTATTCAAGGCACACCAGCACAGACTCATTTTTAAGTCTAGGCACACCAGAGACCAGGCAGTAGATTACTGTTTATTTTTTCCCGAAAATGTTGTATTTTAGCGCTTAAGCATAATTACTGTGAAGCAAACTCATGAGGCACCGAGCGCACGCTTAGCGAAAGCTCGTCTTCCCGGGCTTTCTCCGGGGATAGATAAATCTTTGCACACATAAATAATTAAGTGACATCAAATTTGTCTTTCTTTACCCAATAAGGTATCCGCAGTGGACGCGTGAAATATTAATGAACTCGCATGCATAATTAATGCCTCTTTAATTATGCTCGACAGTGAGGCCCGTAGAAATTAATGGCGTTTTCACAGCAGACATGCAATTTCAATTGTCCAGGAAAAGTTCAATTGAATCTAATCCTCCTGTCTGTAAGTGACAGAAGAAGAATTCTTGGGTGAAGTTTACACTAAGTGCATAATTGCTGGCAGACTCACCCATTCATCATAGTGACATTTTCCATTAGCTGAAGCAATGTGACACCTCCTTGCAGTTTATGCCGTCCCAGCCCAGCTCGGCCCCTCTCACATGCCATTTGAAAGCTCTGTTTACATACCTTCCTTCGTGAGTGCACTATATCACTGGCTGTATGTTTTTCTGCATGTCTTGTCAGACACATTTGCAATAGCGTTTCATTCTGACAACACACTGTCAGCAGACTAACAGTAAAATGACCGTATTCGTAGTATAGTTTGAAGGTGAGCCTTCTGTTCAGCCTCACTGCTGCACTACTGATTTCAGCACCAAGGACAGGGGAAAAACAACAGGACATGGCAGATGGGTGGAGGAAATCACTGCTCAAGCCACTTCCAACTTGTCAGCTCCATCTACAAAAGAGACACTAGTGACTCAGCTGGCTGAGTAACCTGAAGGGAAAAACACTTCACATTGTTCGCTCTTTCATCTTCTCAGCACACACAAAGCAACGGTAAACTAGATCTCCCTGCACTGTGCATCCGCCCGAGGAGCATTTGTTTGCTTTGCAAACTTTTATGTCTCCATCAATGATGAAACATTCTGTTCTGCCATTCCACACTAAGAACATCTATACGGTCTATCACAAAACTTGCTTACTTGGTGAGCATAGCTGATTCAGTCAACTAGGGATGGCTCTTACTAAATGAGGCATCATAATATAATAATATAATTATATAATGCTGTCAAAAGATTAATCACGATTAATCACATCCAGTATCAAACTCAATACATTTTTTAAAAATATATACATGCATGTGTGTGTATTTATATATACATAATAAATATACACAGTACACACATATATGTGACCCTGGTCCACAAAATCAGTCATAAGTGTCAATTTTTCAAAATTGAGATTTATTCATCATCTGAAAGCTGAATAAATAAGCTTTCCATCGATGTATGGTTTGTTATGATAGGACAATATTTGGCTGAGATACAACTATTTGAAAATCTGGAATCTGAGGGTGCAAAAAAATCAAAATATTGAGAAAATTGCCTTTAAAGTTGTCCAAACGAAGTTCTTAGCAATGCATATTACTAATCAAAAATTAAGTTTTGATATATTTACGGTAGGAAATTTACAAAATATCTTCATGGAACATGATCTTTACTTAATGTCCTAATGATTTTTGGCATAAAAGCAAAATCAATAATTTTGACCCATACAGTGCATTTTTGGCTATTGCTACAAATATTCCCCAGCGACTTAAGACTGGTTTTGTGGTCCAGGGTCACATATTATGTAAACACAAACTTTTGTTTTGGATGTGATTGTGATAAATTATTTGAAAGCACTAAATATAATACAATATAATATAATATAATATAATAAAATGTAATATAATATAATGTAACGTAACGTAACGTAATATAATATAATATAATAGGCCTATAATATGTTACCCTGGACCAAAAAACCAGCCATAAGGGTCAATTTTTGGAAATTGAGATTTATATATCATGAAGAAATAAGCTTTCCACTGATGTATGGTTTGTTAGGATATGGCAATATTTGGCCAATATACAACTTTTGAACATCTGGAATCTGAGGGGGCAAAAAAATCAAAATACTAAGAAAATCACCTTTAAAGTTGTCCGAATTAAGTTCTAATCTAAGCAATGAATATTACTAATCAAAAACTACGTTTTGATATATTCACGGTAGGAAATTTACAAAATATCTTCATGGAACATGATCTTTACTTAATATCCTAATGATTTCTGGCATAAAAGAAAAATTTATCATTTTTACCCATACAATGTATTGTTGCCTATTGCTACAAATATACCTGTGCTACTTAAGACTGGTTTTGTGGTCCAGGGTCACATATAATATAACATAATATTAACACACCGAGTGTCTTTTGGATATTGTTTCAGTTTGCAAAAGTTTAATATAATATAATATAATATAATATAATATAATATAATATGACATGATATAATATACATAGAAACATTTGCAAATAAGCAAAAAAAAACATATTAATGGGAAATTTTATCAGTAATGTATCAGTATTGTGGACAAGAGGTGTCTAGTATTGCTTTTTCAATGTCATATTGGAACACAATGGTAAATTTGTAGACAGATGACAGACCTTCCTAGATAATTAATTACCATACAAATGCATTAGTTTTGTCACTGTGGAGCCATGCAAATGGTTTTCAAGTTCCTCAGACACAATTACTGAACAAAAGGCTTAAGTTGCACAATAGAAACTTACACAGAACTTATTGACTAAAGGTGCAATATACTGACATTGTAGGGGTAATGAGAAAATGCATGTACTGGGACGCACAAACCACTCTAGGTAGGTCATTAAAATCAAAGACATATACAGCAAGTTCAAGAAAAACACGATTGAGTTATCGGAGAATGAAACAGCGAGGCGTGGGTGTTCTTATAGATCGGCTGGTACAGCATGGTGCTAACAATGCCAAGGTCATGGATTTGATTCCCAGGGAACACACATACACTAAGGGTATTACTTGAATGCACTGTACATCGTTTGGAATAAAAGTCTGCCAAATGCATAAATGTAATGTAAATGAGTGAGAGGCATACATGTGATAACGGTTGCAGTAACAGGCTGGCTCCTTCCTTGGTCTTTCAAGGCCACTAGGTTGACAGTGTATTCTTCCCCAGGCCGCAGCCCTGTTTGGTGAAACGACGTGATGGTACTGGGTAGTTGCGCTGTCATCCCTCCATCATTGTCCTTTGACGTGCACAAGACACAAACACATACGAAAATATCACATTTCACAATTCTGGCAACAGAGTGCAGGCAGGCATGCAGGAACAAACAGCACACCGCTCGAATCAACAGAGATTGTTTTCAGGAGGCAGTCGGCTGTGTAAAAAAAGAAGCTGCTGGAATTTCAGCATAGATGTACTTCGCCAGATGTTTGATGTATTGAATCAAGCCTTGTTTTTTTCCCAACTCGCTTAGCAGAGCACTTTGTGAGTTTGATGCATCGCACCCCACAAGACATCAACTAACCTCCCCTGGAACGCTTATGAAATCAAGCAATATCAAAGTGCGAGAGGGTTTCAGAAGATATGACTGTTCTAAAAAGCCTCTTTCCTTTTGTTCTTTGCCATTGACTCGGTGAACGCACACTTGTCCCTGCCCTCGCATCCATTACGATATTGTGGAAAATCAGTATGGCTCTTACGCTTTGTAGGATTAAATCCGCAGAGGAAAGCACTTCCACTTCTAATATGATTTCCCCAGTGGCATACCAGAGTTGGCTCTCATGCACAGTACTCTTAGCAGACCCTCTCGCCGATGGAAGATTGAAGTACACCATGATCCCCTGCTCTCAACCGTCGGCTTCTTTGTATTCACTTCCTCTTCTCTCGAAAGAGGCTTTTGACTTTGTTTCCAAGGTATTTTCTTCTTTTAATCCAAAAATGAAGGATTTATGAAACTCACTTTGCCAGGACGCAAGCTATGGATTTTGCTGAGAGCTAAAACAGTGGGATGAGACCCAGACTTCCCAGCATAGGACAAAAACTGCACTCTTCAAGGGGTCCTAAAATTTGTGTCTATTACCCGGCTGAGCTCTCAAAACTGTCTGCAAATAGATTTCCCAAATCATCTCCTGGCTGAAGGAAATCCTTTGTGTGAACCATTTAAGCAAACCATAATCCTCACTTTACCAGTTTCCATTACACACAAGCACACCGCTGATATGTCTTTTGTTGGAGGGTATGAGTGTGTTTACAGATGCAATGGCTGGGTCTTAATAGTAACGCTATAACCAAACGAAATAAACAACGCCTCGGGGGCTCTGATGCGTATTTGTTATTATACATAGGGAGAGATGTTTCACCTCGATGTGAAATGACAGGTATGTTGCACAGGAGACATGCTGTTTTGCATACGGCGATGTCTCCCACAGCTATTTCATAATGAGCCACCGAGCACAAGCTCCACATTTTGCTGGCATGCAGGAGCTGGATGTTTTTCTTCTTCCTGTGAGGGTGCAGAATGCACATGCTGAAAATGTTTTGTCCTTTCTCCAGATGGAACATTTGAAAGGGGATTAGTGAGAACATCTCTGCCTGGATGTATTGTGTTTCTGCCATGATGCAGAATAATTCTCTTTCAAACAAGGACAGATTGACATTTATCATGCTGAGAGGCACCTGTCAGAATCCGAATCATCTTTGGCTTCAAAAAGCATTCATTTATCAGCTGTGCACAGATGTCTCTGAAAACCTTACATTGCAGTTTTTTTGTTTACTGTTGTGGAAATACAATGCGGCGGCTGTTGAAGTCCACAACTGCTACCAGATTCCAGAACCTTAGTGTTGTTACGCCAGAAGCTACGGCAGGGGCAGAATCAAATGAAGTGTGACCTTCTAAGGAAAGCCTTACCTTGGGAATGAAGCTTATTTCCCAGCCATCAAACAAGTAGTCTAAGGGTTGCCACTGAACCTCCACGGATGTCTCCATGATGGATTTGAAGAGTAAACCGTCTGGATTCGAGAGATCTAAAAGGTACAGATTGATGCATTATTGGCCTCCGTCCTGTGTGTGTTCAATAAATCAACATTTTTCTCAGCCAAGGTGGATCTTTACTCTCTGCTTTTAGCTCTGTAAAAAGAGAGCAGTGGATAAAGAGAGGTTCACTTTGCGGACATATTCAGGATTATTTTATTTTTCCCAGATATTTTAAATATGCAATGCATCTTAAATCAGTTTACATTTATTGTATAAAGGATGCAGTTGGGAAACCCAAAGAATAGAAGTCAGGAAATAGCATTACAGTCATTTCACAGTGCACACAAGTGAACCTCCAACCTTTTCAGTGTCAACAATAGTAAGAGCCTCCAGAGGTTTTGAAAATAATATCATGGAAACAGTAATAAAACACTATCTCTGCTGGAAGTGTTCTGCTGTGTCCATGTATATGATGACATACAAAGGTTTGTAAGGAAGTGATAATGTACCGTCATACAATAAATAGTACTAAATAAACTCTGACAGTAGTCTCTGTCGCTCTCCTTCTCACTAAACTACCTACACTACTGTTCGAAGTTTGGGTTAAGCAGAATTTTTTATTTAAAAGAAATTACAGCTTTTATTCAGCAAGGATTTAATTTATCAAAATTTAAAATGAGATTTAAGACATTTAAAATTTTACTGATTTCTATTCATATAAGTGCTGTTTTTAACATCATAAAAAGTCTGAAAAAATATATAATACTGTTTCTACAAAATATTAAGCAGCATAACCTTTTTCAACATTGATAACAATAAGCAGCATTTTAGAGTAATTTTCAAAGGATCATGTGACACTGAAGACCTGAGTACTGCAATCACAGGAATAAATTACATTATATAATATAACAAAAGAGTTATTGTAAATTGTAATAAGATTTCACAGTATTACTGTTTTTACTGTCTCTTTTCTCTTTCTTCCTGGCTTTCTCTCTCTATTAATTCCTTCCTTGCAATATGTTTTTCTATGGCTAACTGCACAATGATTTTAGCTACTGCAAGCATATCATTCAGTTGCAGAAAACGGGTAATAATGTTCAACATTAGCCTCATCTTTGTTAGATTACAGAAATTATGGCTCCACTAGTTGAATATCTCCGAAGTCTAAGCAAACTCTCGATGCCTGCCAGATGCCACATGCAAATAGCAATTTCTTTCAAATTCATTAAGTTCCAATTATCTTTATTATCTCTGAATTACCTGCAAAAATGTAGGAAACAGAAGGCCAGTCAGTGATGCTTTATGATTGTCTGTAGAATGCCCAACTGGCTTTTCACAAATAATGGAATGTTTGTTATGATGTGTTCTATTCTAGGCTAAGGCATTTTGCTCAAGGCTGACAGGCAGTGACTGTATACGAAAGGCCCTCTAGCATTTTGCCAATCTGGCACTGCTACTCACCAGGTGGTGGGTGTCTAATCATATCCTGTTGGCAAAGACAGCCAGTTGTTCCTCTGAAGAACTAACATGAGGTATGTGTGTGTGTGCAAATGGCACTGTGAAGGAGTGTGTAATCTCTCATCCAGGTCTATTAAACCTGGGTCATGCTTGGGTAACAATGATGCACTTACAATGAAAATGTCATATTCAAGATCTATGCAAAACACCTCAGACATTTCAATAGAAAAATAGCCTTATCTGACCAAAACACCAATGCTATTTGAATAAAAGAGCTCTCAGGAGAGAAGTGCACTCACAGGTGGAGACTAAGGTGTTCATTGGGGCACTTATGATGTTGTCGATCACAGCGTACACATTGATGTTGTACTCCAGACCTGGCTCCAACCCTTTGATGGTGGTGTTGGTAACATTTCCTGGGACTCTGATCTCTAGTTGGACTCCACCAGGGGTTGTGGGGGCATAAGTAATGAGATAGTCTGTCAGGATCACAGGCCCCTCCCATTCCAGATCAATGGTGTTCTCTGACACCCCGCTAACTCGCAGATTCATAGGAGGTGACACTGGGTATAAAAAGGCAGACGATATCACATGAATATGAATTATTCTGATCAAAAAGCAATCATTCTGAGGAGATGGGTATGGAAAATTTCTGATGTGATCTAAAGCAAATCACGCGGCAAGCATTTTACAACTTTTGTTCATAGATAACTTTTTAATAGAAGACAGACAGACAGACAGACAGACAAAATATATGGGGAAAAACTGTGTTCGGTATTCAGCCTTCGGCCCATTGTTTCATTTTGTTCGGTTTTGGTTTCGGCTTCAGCCAAGAATTTTCATTTCAATGCATCTCTGATGGATGGATGGATAGACAGACGGACGAACGGACGGACGGACAGATAGATAGATAGATAGATAGTGTTGCAACGCAGCAGTTTTAAGTGGTTGTTCCAAGCCACATCTAGTATTATCTGACAATGATGTTCTGATATGTAGTGAACTTGAAAAAGTTAGAAAATGTAGCTACTTATAAAAAGAGTTTGGAGAATCCCATTTGGGCTACCCATGAGACTAAGAAACAACCCGGGTCTCCGGAACACATGAGACTTCTTCCTGATACTGGGCTCATAGGAGTAGCTATAAGTGGCCCCCAAGGAATTGCTAAGGACTTGAGAAAGCAATTCAGCTCCTTCCACACGAACAGGACAGACTGGCGTTCCTTCTGGTCCCCCTCTACAACAGACCCCTCAAAATATAGAAAAAAAGTCCCAGAGTGCATACTTAACAAAATTTATCACTCTAGCATCTGTGCTTTTCACCCATATCTAGCTGCCAAGCTCCCCTTTTTATTTTCAAGGAGGAGCAAGAATCCGGGAAGCGGAGCAGATACAGTCTTAGACAAAAAGGGAGCAACGGTCTTTCCAACTGGATGCTTCTCAGTTTCCACGTCTCACAAGAAAGTCTTATCACTTACAAACTTGGAAGCTGACATCAATTATTTGAAAAGTCTTTCTACTGCCAAAACCCCCCCCCCCAAAAAAAATATTCTTCAGCATATAATGTATAATCAGCATATATTTCCTAGCATACTAAGCATAATCCGGAAATGTTTTCTATTCAAATTATATATACTTAGAAAAAAAATAAAAAATAAAATAAATTATATATATATATATAAAATTTTGTGAATATTTGTTTAAATTTCATTCAGCACAGCAGCACAAATTCTAACAGCAATTTTTCAGTCCATTCAAACTGGATTCATTCTCAGCTTTGTACGTGCATTAGTATTGGCAGCCTTGCTTGTCTAGATTATCGATTGCCATGTACTGAAGCAACAATATGTCAGCTAACAGTCTTTCAGAATAGCTTAAAGATTATGTTTTGGCAAAGTGTGAGTATAATTTGCTATTACTTACTTCATGATTACTTTTGTTGAATTATAGTAGAAAGACTTGTTAAAAGCAGGTGTCGTTCTATGTTTTTTGTCAGAGCAATTTAATTCCTTGATGAATAGAAAATATCTGCTGATTAGAAAAACTGTCATTGTCAAAGAAAGACATTTCACATATCATTACATTTTAAGCTATTTGAAGATTTCAGAAAGGAAATTCTCATCACAACTTATTTCCTTCATTACTTCTTTCCCCCCATCGCTACCTATTTACAAAATACTTTTTGCTTACATTTTCATCGGCCTAATGAAACGAGAAAATTGGATAGAGTAACTGAAAGAAAAGCTATATCCTAATTCATTCCCTTGATAATATGAAGACCTAAGAGAGCAGAGAATCTTCAGAAGCTGTGTGGAGAGTAATAATTGAGCAGCCACTCGCTGTATTCCACCACCTCTCGCACACAACACCCCACTATTTTCTCCTAATTGCAATGAAATAAGCAATTTTGCCTCCACTCAGTCTTGCAGAAAATGAGAGGGAGAGAACTGGGCTGGTAATATGATTTGCCCTTCCCTCTCCCACTCGTGAGATGACAGCTGTCTTCAGCGATGTGGGGTTTCGCCAGCCTTTTCCACGAACTAGCAGTGAACCTGGGTAAGCGTGATGGATAAATTGCTTCGGCCTGGTTAATATGACACATCTTCCCCAGTGAATGTGACTTTTGACAAATGAATGGTGTTACACTGTGAGTTGTCACCAATTTTACAGCCATGACTGCAGGAGCAGGGAGCCTACCATGGGGTTTAGCATCTGTCGTGTGTGCCGGTAACTGGGGAATCGGTTACTGCTCTTCCCAGAGAGGATTTATATTGGAAAGAAAATATAACAGTTGCACATCACTTAATAAAGTGGCTTGTTTATCTGCAATTGGCTTAAACACTTTGAGAGAGAATATGCTATGAAAATGATGTTCGTATTTTCTCAAACAAGCTTTTGTTATAGCTTACTTTCTTCTTTGATGGATTTTAAATGCTAAAAGAACACCAAGCGAGTCAGACATTAAATATTCACTTGCAATATATAAAGCAAAATGTGTGAATTTTCCAGCACAAACTCATTTTCTTGGGTAATGGATAACTGCATCTACTGTGCCAAAATAGCAAGCTGTAATAATGTTAAAACAATGAAAAAAAAACTGTACTGTAAATGCTAACTGTCTTTAACTCCATGTAATGTCTATACTGTAAATAGATTTAAAATATATTAAAATATTTTAGATTTAAAAGAACAATACGTAATTTAGCTGCAAATTGTAATGTATATATTATGTATATATACTAAACTGGTATACTTAAAGTCTGCTAAATTGTAACAACTTATTTTGTGCACTTTAATTGTGGGGAATTAGTGATGAAGTCCAACTAAAGATATACGGAAGTATATTTGATTGTGCTAAAGTGGAACTATTGCAATTATACTTCAGGTACACTTTAAATATCTTGCATTCAAAGATCATCCTCATCAATAGTGACATTAAAACACATTTTAGGCTTGATATTAAGAAATGTGCATTGTGCACAAGTGGTAGTCCAAATAAAGTTTAATTATAATTTTTATATCAAGTCTCAAGCAATTTGTCAGTAATTATGTTAATAGATTTGAACTATACTTAGTATGAATAAATGTATTTCAAATATATTACTTTTTTAGTAGGGTATTCAATGCATTTCTCATTTAACATAATAATGACTTTATCTTTTGGGGGGTAATTTCTCAGCCAAAATTGATGTGCGATTAATTTGCCATTACTTAGATTAATTTGCACATCATGTAATTAATCAGATTAAAAAATCAATAACTTGACAGCCCTAGAAATAACTCTAAAATATACAGGGAATAAATGTCTGAAACTGAAAAAAGTTATGTCAACAAATTTTCTGGCAACAAGAACTACAAGGGTGTTTTTACACATTGAACACTGACCTGAAGCGCAGTCATCTCCTGTATATCCCTCTTGACAGGCACAGAAACCATCCTTACACACCCCTTTCTGGCTGCAGTTATTAGCACAGAAGATGAGAGAGCAGTCTTCCCCCAGGAAGCCGGGTCGGCACTGGCAGGTTCCGTTCACACAGGTTCCTTGATCTGAGCAGTCGTTCAGACATCTGCCCATCGAGCAGTCCTCTCCAGCATAGGCTTCCTCACAAACACACTCGCCATCAATGCACAACCCCCTGTCAGAGCAATCACCTGGACATCGAAGCTCTGAGCAGTTCTCACCGCCAAAGTTACGGTCGCATACACACTCGCCTTCGATGCAAATACCCTGGCCGGAGCAGTCATCTGGGCAACGGGGTTCAGAGCAGTTCTTACCAATCCATCCTTCTTCACAAACACACCCACAAATCTCCATGCTGAACGTGCCATGGCCACACTGAGGGACGAAGTCCAAGCGACCTAAGATTGAACAAATATGTTGAAGTTAATTAAAGAAATGAACATGTCTGTCATCATTTATTGACCCTAATGTCATTGAGAAACTGGCAACTGGCAGTCTGATTTATGAATTAAGCATTTTTTGAATTAATCAGGTTTTGTGACTTAAGTCAGCTGATTCATCAGGCTCTACAATTTTAAATGGATAGTTCACTCAAAAATTAAAATTCTGTCATCATTTACTCACTCTCATGTTGTTCCAAACATGTATGAATTTCTCTCTTCTGCTGAACAGAAAAGAAAAGATATTTTGATAAATGTGTATAACCAAACAGTAGTTGGCCCCCACTGATAAGTCAATATGGGACCGGAAAATATTTGATAACTCACATTCTTCAAACTATCTTCTTTCGTGTTCAGCAGAAGACAGAAATTCATACAGGTTTGGAATAACTTGAGGATGAGTAAATGACAGAATTTTCATTTTTGGGTTAACTATCCCTTTAAGTATATAACACTTAAATTATAGACTGTTTCTCACACAAGGCTATCATTATGTGTTCTGAAATAATTCATACCACTTTTATCATAATTTTATAGCGCTTTTTTTCTGTCATCTTGGTCCTCACTCAGTATCCTGGACACTCTTTTCAACATATCTTTAAAAATGACTGCATTTCCCTCAGAGGAAACCAAGTCAAACAGATTTGGAACAAAATGTTGGTGAGTAAATAACGACAGAATTCACACTGGGTGAGCTATTCCTATTTAGTTTTTCACTAAGCATGCATAAACGTTGTTTTCTCAAATACACAAACATGTACATACATGCTGCTCACATATTATTGTAGCCCAGTTTGTGCTGATTACAGTGTTATTAAACTTTAGCCATTAATATGTTTATGTGCAACTGAAAAAAGCACAAATGTCAGGGCATGTCAAAACTTCTTCAGGGCCCCAAAACACCCTCGGACCCCAGAGGGTTCATTTCTATCAGGTTGGACTAAAATTAACCTTACGTAAAAAATAGAAAATAAATAAATAATAATTCTGAGGCAATATCTTGCAATCTTATTAGCTCCAGCACATGTAGCCTGGTTTGATTCAGCAAACAGAGGACTTATCAAAGACTTGAGGGGAAGACCTCTCCAGCAGCAGTGCTGTAATTAATCTAGTTCACAATCTAACCTCATTTGTATAGCTTAATATGACTTTCCCTTTACTACTGCAGTGTTTCAGCTGTTTTTAGCTGCCCTGGAGGGGCTCCGCAGCCAAGGTTTGCAGGTGTGAATCCACTCGAGTGCCCCTTTGAGACGTTAAACAAGCACAACACTACCACCGTCCACAGTTCTGTTGTCCCTATGGGTCAATGCACAATATAGTCTCTACTTCACTTAGCACCGCAGTCACATCATAACCGACAGAAGGACCAGGATGCACTTTTGTTTCATCCATCGGGTACAATGATCCAAAAGCCACTTGAAATGGATTCAAGATTAAAGAAGATGAGTTTGATTAATCCATTACAAAACATCAAGGGGAGGTAGATACACAGTCTGCATATAATACATCCATGCTATTTGATTATGAATATTTATCTACAGCAGGACATATTAACTCTTTCATACAAGATGAAAAAGGATCCATGGGTGAGACAACTATCACAGGATAACACTGGTAAAAATGTTTTCTGAGTTCCAGTGAATGATTCTTAGATGATACTTCACTAATTCAGTGCTATTTGAGTTTGACTGAGAAGCAAGCTTTTAATTAAAATTAGTCAGTTTAAAATTTTTAAGCTTAACTTAGTGTTAACAGTCTTAGACTAAAGAGAAAAGTGAGAGAAAGAGAAAGTGATTTTCTCTTTTTATTGTCAATATTGCTGATTAATATCCTCTATTTACCTATTTTGTACGAATATGTAATCCAAAGGCATATGATAAATGAAATTAGTTCACAACTATTCAAAGATTTGGGGTTGGTTGTTTTTGTTTTTGAAAGACTATGCTCATCAAGGCTGCATTTATTTGATCAAAATACAGAAAAAAATAAATGTTTTCTTATTTTAATATATTATAATATGAAATTTCAATTTTCATTTTCATTGTCTTTTCATTGTCTTATAATTCAATACGTATAATTCAAATCTACCATATACTGACATATATACAGTAAGACTTATACTGTATAAAAGTTATAATAAAATTTTATTTGGATACTACTTGTGCACAATGCACATTTCTTATTATATTAAGCCTAAAATGGGTTTTAATGTCACTATTGATGAGGATAGTATTATCTTTGAATAATATTGGTCTTTAAATGCAAGACATTTAAAGTTTACCTGAAGTGTTCTTACAATAGTTTCTCTTTAGCACAATCAAATATACTTCAGCATATCTTTAGCCCAGTTCCAGACTTTAAGTGTACCAGTTTAGTATACTAAAAGTACAACTTAGGGGTATTTTTTATTAAGTACATAAATATGTAAATGTATTTGTGGGATACTTAGTATGAAATAATTGTATTTCAAATAAAGTTTAGTATATTTATTTTTCACTAGGGCATCCTTGGCTGAAATGAGTTTGAAATACTTAATACTAATTTTTTTTTTTAGATCATTGTCCGTTATATAATGAAAATACCATAACATTTAGCATGCTTGCATGAACAAATCCAGTCAGATCTCAGAAACATCACTTTTTTTATATATAATACTGCAGGATATGCAAGCAATGTGTATCCACCTCAAAATCTAAAACTTACCCATAACAGAGTTCTCTCCGCAGCAGCTGGAGCTACACTGCGCTCGAAGCAAGGACACCTCCCTCTCCAGCATCTCTATGCGGTTAGCCAGCTGTTCCATGGCGGCAGCCGCAGGACAAGCACAGGCCTGCTTTGGGATATTGATGCGATGGGTGAAGGTCACCTGGCTGTCCGAGTCCACTGTCTCTTCTGTGTACTCTGTCGGCATCTTGTCACTCCCAGCTGTACCTTTGTTTGTCCCTGGCCCTGGTACCGTGTCTAGGTCCACTGAACAGAGTGACTCTAGTGGTACATTGATGTTGTATACATGATTGAAGATCATGGCCTGGGTCTGGTTGCTAGAGGGACCCCCGCCTTCGGGAACCTGTCGCCTCACTCTTGTGGTCCTCACTAGTTTGGTGGTGGGGTTAGGAACAGCTTGAATCCCAAAGAACAGTAAAGCCAGGCTCATCATTGAGCCTTGTATTGCCATGGTGCACCCCCACATCACAACTCGGGCACTAGGGCGAGATCATCAACTCCACAAATAGACCTCTGATTGGCACTGTGAACAAATAGAGACCATTTTTAGCACTAGAAAACAGGAAAGAAAACAGCAGATCTTAACAATAGCAATATTTTTACTGGCCTCAACCTCAATATATACATAATATAAATAGGCAAGCAATTTTGTGTTAGGGTTTATAACATTACAATTAGTCTATTTAATAGCATTTAGTAACTTTTTATTAAATATCTGACCACTGATTGACCAATCGGGTATTCCAGAGCCATGCAATTCATCCTACTACAATTGCAAGCATGAGAGGTGGGTGTCAATCGCACTGACAGGTTAATCAGCCAATCACAGAAATGAAGAGAACATGATAGGCGGGCATTATACGACTGACAGGTCACTGAGCCAATCATGACACTGCCTTCTCTCATGTGACTTTTCACCTGTATCTGGCCTGCCAGAAGTAAATGGAGACCAAAAGATGTGCTTTCAAAACACTGGCATTGTTGTAGGACAGTGATTCTTTTACAAAAAACAAGTTTTAAGTATTAAATAATGCTAAAATTAGTTCAAAATACAATACAAAACATTAGATTAAAGTTCCCCTATTATGGGTAATGAAAGGTTTATATTTTGGTTTTGGGAGTCCCCAACAACAGGTTGACATGCATTCAAGGTCAAAAAACACTTTCATTGTCTTATAATATGCATTTAACCTATTTTTACCTTACTTGCTCAAGGACTCCCAAACAATTCCCTCAACGATTCATTTTTACTAACCCCGCCTTTGCGTGACGCTAATCTGCGGTGATTGGTCCGATTGGTCTCATTTCCATTTCATCATGCCTGTAATGCCTGATAAAGCAGTGTTTATGAGTGCAGTGCTGCTTTGTGTACAGCCGTTACCGGGGAAACCGCTATTTTACCGCTCCAAAAGCGGCACCTAGTGGCAAAGAATGAATTTGCGTTTTCATTCAGACCAAAGCAAAAAGACCAAGTGGGAGGACAATATGCTAATATTTCATGTTGACATCAACATGGAAGGGCTTGGGATTTGTTTTAAAAAACGACTCGTTTCAATGATTGAGTCCACTCTTTCTTTTGAGAGACAATAACTTTATACACGGTGCACTTTTCAGATTTAAAACTTTGCAGGATGTTTTCATTCATTTAGTAATTAAAAAAAAAAAATCCATAATAGGGGCACTTTAAAAACTTAACCTTGAAAAACTTAAACGAAAATGAAAAATGTTTCCTTGCCAACTAACTGAAATAAAAGAAGTTTAGGTTTAAGTTGAAGCACTAAAATTAATTTAAATTAATTAATTTAAAAAAAAATGACAAAAGCACAAAATGTAGTAAAACTAAAAATTAAAAAACTGGAAATATAAAAATAAAAGCTAGTAATAAATATAACAATAGTATATAAATAATTCTAAAATAAAACTGTTAGACACTGTTTCATACAGTTTTGCCTGTCTGATTTTTATCCCTCAGAGAAAATACCCTCTGCAAAATATTATAATTTTGAGCTAATGCTTTCAGGACTATTAAGTAATTCTTCCAACTTCATCAAATATAGACAATGTTTGTTTGGTGACATATAAATCAGCATAATTCACAAGAACAGTCTTGAGAAATCCAAATGTTTTTGGGAAGTGCAGCTCATCCGAACTGTCTCACACTGGCCCCGTTTCATCAGGCCCTTTTTACTATTGAGCCCTGAACCTAATAAAGCAGAACTGTTATTGATTCCATATTTTGTGAAATTATTTTCTGATAATTGTATAGACATTAAACCTATAAGCTTACCCTACAGCATGAGAAACATTTGAGTAGTTTGACTTGGAATTTTGTTGATACGGTTCATTGATTCAGTAGAGACCTATGTATGGAATTTTCTTTAAATCTTCCTTAATCCCTTATCAGCTACAGAACTCAGGACAAGAGCAAACTGTAAAATGAATCACTGAGTCAGACTGACACCTGGGCTTTTGGGCTATGGTCAGAGTGATAATCTCCTCTGACATTTTCTATTTTTAATGGACTGGCAGACATAGTCTTCCCTACCGAAGAAGCTCTTTTTGTTGCTGCTCAATCACCTGGATAAAAGTAGGAGACTTTAAAGTAAATGTATAGTGCTCTATATAGTTTCTTATAGGAGAAGAATTCATATGTAGAGAACAAAGCATCCATCCATCACTTCAATCCTAATCACTCCACTTTAAACTAGCAATCTAAATGTACTTTCAGATTAATTACTAAAATCTACTGAATATGTGTCACAGAAGAATGAATAGTTAACTATAGGCTTGTGCAGTCATATATTCCTGACACACTGTGACATCTTATTTCTATCTGTCAGAGCCTGGGGTGTGTCTATGCGGGTTGCTCTCGTTTTATTTGTGGCACTGGACCCTGGAGCAGGTGGCTTGTTAATTCCGCCTCCATCCTGCCTCTTATATTATGAGTGGCAAACTTTGCACAGAAGTGGTCTGACATTATGCAGCCAATTTCGCCCTCACACCTTCTACAGAAATATAGTCTGATGAAACACAAATTCAAAATCTGCACAGTAACAGAGTCTTCACAAATATTAGCCAAAACAATGCCAGTTGTGAAAACACAAATGCCGAATTTTTCTCACCCTTTGGTCATTCAAGATGTAAATGAGTTTGTTTCTCATCTGACCATATTTAAAGAATCGTAGCATTAGATCACTTGCTCACCAATGGATCCTCTGCAGTGAATGGATGCCGTCAGAATGAGAGTCCAAACAGCTGATAAAGCATTGCAATAATCCACAAGTAATGCACACATCTCACAAGTCATTTAATGCAAAATTTCTCTAAATCTGTTTTGATGAACAAATAAACCGATCTACATCTTGGATGGCCTGAGTGTGAGTAAATTTTTTTAGCAAATTTTCATTTTTGGATGAACAACTCCTTTAGCAGCCAAAAATGTCCTTTTCCCTGAAGTATTAAGTCTTGAGAAATGTCTCTCCTGTGGTCTAGTGTTCTCTCTAATGGAGAAGATTAAAGAGACTTCAGAACTATAGCGAGACTACAGACCACTGAAAAGACTGTCACTCTCTTTCTGTCTCTCGTTCTCTCATAAAGTATTGTTACTTTTTTATACATGCCGCCTTCAAAGGAGAAGTCAGACCAGGTCACGCAGACAACTCTGCATTTCTCCTGTTATAATGGGCGGATGGGAAACTTTTCTTTGACTAGAGAGCTTGGCAATGCCAAGCAGCCCATAGCCTTTGAAGAGAATGAGTGCCATCACGCTGAATGACGAAGAGGCTCAATTAGGAGAGCTCTCAATTAAATACGACAGGGAAGACTACAGGGCCCTTTGACTGTGCACTTTCCACAATTTCCTAATTTACTTTTGAACAGCACATGTTTCTTGCTGGGATTTTTCTTTCAGTCACTTAATGGTTGTCCACATGGTAGAACCACAATCAGAACTAACAGTGCAGTGAATGAAAGGAGTGAAAGGAGCGCAACAGTAAATTCTGCCATCACAGGAATAAATTACATTTTAAAATATATGAAAATAGAAAACAGTTATTTTGAATATAGAAATGGGGAGCAGAAGAGACGTCTTTTAAAAACGTTAAAAAAGTCTTACCAATCCGAGTCAGTGGTAATGAAAATAAGAAAATAAGATTTCTTGAGTTGAAAATTTATTTTATCAATGCCAACCCTTTTGGATCCCAAAAATATAATTGTAATGTATGTATTAACAAGTAAAAAAATAAAATAAAAAATAAATAGAAAAAACCATTAAACCATTAAAAATATTAGTTGAAAAACATAACATAACATAAAGAACTTAAAAACTTAAAATAGTTAAACAAGTTGAAATACTAAAATTACTAATACAGAAATAAAAATAAAAAGGCTAAATAGAATAAAAGCTAATTCAAAATATAAACAAATACTATAATAGTATATAATTCATTGTAATATAACACAGAAATCGAATGACATCCATATAGTTAAAATGTATACATTTCCCTGGAAACTAACTAAAAATATAATATTACAGAGCCAAGCAAATAAATTCAAGATTTTTTTTTGATCAAATATTGGTCTGCAAATGTTCTGTTTCTAATGAAGGTAAGTGATGCTGTAATTATGTGAAAGAAGAATACATGGTGGAAAGAGATGTTATAAATAGGAAAAGAACAATTGCATCATTATTGCCTGAATTTCACACTAAAAGAGCTGATGTAACATCCTGTATTGTATCACCCCTGTTCCTTGGTATTTAAACAGCATTATCTGCTTTGTGGTGAAGGCTCTGGAGCTGTTGTTGCTGATGATCAGCATTAACCTCCTTTAGAACTATGTTAAGCAATACAGAGAGTTGTGGCAGCCAAACATAATGGCATTATTATCATTTTTGAAGAGACATAAAATTGACAAAGTTAAAGAAAGATATTAAGAATGCAAAACAATCCTCATCGCTGAAAAGAGCTTCACCTTCTTTTGGTAAAATGGCTTATTCTTGTTTTTTAAAATAAAACCACCTGCACCATCATTGAGACGATGACAAAATAATTTTAGTATTTCAAATCTCTCTTTTCAAACCTTTTCATCGAGAGTTACATTTGACTCATAAAATTGAGACATAACAAGTAAAAAGATGACTTTTACCAAATACAATGTTTACTAGCTAATGACCAACCAACCAACAAACTAACTAACTACCAGCTGGTCTAACCTGCTTCAGGTGTTTAGACTGTTTTTTTGTTTTTGTTTTGAACATGCTGGCCAGTCAACCAGCCAATGACCAAATTGGACCAAACAAATCCCACAAATCCCAGCTTAAGCTGTATTTTCCAGCAGTGCACATGCCTGAATCTAATGAAACCTTGTGATGAGATCATTTTCACCTGCAAGACACATCATCCATTCATCATTCATTCTTCAGAGAACACAAACACACCACTGATTGAAATGTCAGGGCTGAAGACATGAATAAATGTATTACATGATATCAGATAATTATGTCTCTTCCAGATGTTCTGGGGATATGACTCCAGCAATGACCGACCGTATTTGTAATTTTCAAGCAGTAAGCTGATGGATGCCCGCTTGTCTTCAAGGAGTGCTGGTAATTCTCCTGTGTCCTGCAGGACTATGGTTCAGTAAATGCTTGTTGTGTTCTTAAGCCATGATTTGTTTAGAGAGAAAGCAGAGGACTTTAAAAAAACTGAGCGTGCACAGCAAAGTTGTGATAAAGACATGTAGCCCACATGATGTTAGGGCATCAGGAGGTCAACAAAAGCATTAACCTCTCGCCAAGATAACAGATGGGAATATTTGTTGGCTTCGCATCGCATTTGGAAAAGACTTGTTGATAATGGAAAGATAGCGAGGAACATTACTGTGCACCGTCGCTTTAAGAGCGACAGTGCAGGGGCAACATGATGTAAACGGTCTCTAACTGGTCTTAAAGAGTGAAAAAGCCATAATAGATGAAACTGGATAAGATAACTTTGAAACAGCTACAGTGTCTGCCTGACACAGTTTTAGTCGAGAGTGAAGACTGCTGATTTTCTGAGCAAAATAACAGACACAAGGCTTCAATGCAATCCTTTTGCTTTTTTCTCAGCTTTTCAAAATTCCAAGTGTTTTCTAGTTCACATTAAAATGAGAACAAGGTTTCATGATGTAAACACAAGTGTCTCTGCATCAAAGCAGAGTCAGTGTTTTATCATTCATTTTAAGTGTATTCAGTGGCGCATCCTGGCAGACAGTTTTCAGATCAACACTCTATCACTCACCAAATTTCTCTCTGTTCTGCTTGCTGTGTACAAGTGGGTAACTTTTTATTGGTTGCTGTCTGTTGGCACACACTTAAGTAGTCTGCGCATTAAAAAAAGTGTCTTTATTTGATAAAAGTCGGTAAAAATCAAGTTAATTAAATAAAATGTGCCATTGATACATTTTATGCAGTTGCAGTTTTACTTAGTTTATTAAAATTTATATTCCTCCAAGATTTGAACCCAAGACCTTTATCACACATAGCAGCTCTCACTGTTATACCAATGAGCTGTGCAATGTCACCAAGACATTTTTTTAAAATAGATTAACTGTATTATTTAACTGTACATGCTTAAAATGCATGCTTTCAACTGCATTGTTCATTGTTTAACTACTGTTAAGATATTCTTATGAAGTGGTAACACTTCATGTCTGTTGGGAGACCACCAAAGTGTTAGCAGATATTAACCATGCAGTCTACTAATACTGTAATGACTGGTAGCTGACATGTATTTACTTATAGTTAGTAAAATGTCAAAAGTAGACTATCAAAATAGTGTTATCTCTGCTTCATAAGAGTAGCTCAACAGTAGTTGAACTTCTTTTAATCATGACTAACGTCTAACTTTACAAGCTACTGTTTCAATGCAGTTTTCTAGTCTTAAGTCTACCTCTTCCCTCATTTGACATGGTGTTTCCAGCTGGCCAAAGTGTATCTGGCAGCAGGTTAGTAGAGTTCTTCCTTTATTTCAAGTTCGTCTAATCTAGTATCGCTTTGTCACGTCTGAGAGAACATGAGGAGCAGTTCCCCTAAGAGACAGCTATGCCTCATCCATCTCTTTATCCCTCTCTAGAGAGACATCTTTCTCTCTGTCTCTCTTACTTCGACATGTTTTTTGCGTATTGCTTCCTGTGGTATCTTCTGCTTGCACTGGCTAGATTGACATGAAGAGATGTCTGTGTTGTCTGTACTAGGAGCCGTCCTATGACTGTGCAGGGTGAGTGTTAGTCTCAGTGAGACACAGACACAGGCGGATGGGTGGGGGTTTTGTAACCCCTATTTATGCAGGTTAATGTGCAAACACCTCGACGTAGAGACCGCTGCGCACGCTGGCCTCGGCCTGGCACGCAAATGCCCCTGCAACAGAGCTCAGCCCCGCAACATTACCATTCTATTCTCATTATTCCGACGGTGCCTGCCAAATTGCCTTGTCTTTCAGGATCATTGGACACTGTTCATTTCCAGCACCTGCGACCCAGCGGGTTTTACTTCACAGCCTCCTTCTCACTTGTACTCCCAGAGTTCCCAAGGCAACGTGGATTTAAGCATGTTGGGACACAAGGAAAACGTGTTTAAAGAAAGTATAATGTGAAGGCCACACTCCTTTTCACCAAAAGAGCTGTCAGACGTCTACTACTTTTTTTTTTTTTACTCTGTCTCCAAGAAATAAGCATTTGTTATTCCATTATTAAAAGAAATAAGCATTTGTTATTCTATTATTAGATATAAGCAATTGTTATTACTGAACAATCTGATGCATGACTTATTGAAACTTGAAAGAAAAATGTTTTATTTTACTTCAAAATAAGAATATATTTATTAATAATCTTCTCTATTTTCATTTTCCCTTCTTTTTTTCTGTCCATTGGCCATGTTGAATTTATATTGTCATAAATAAATTATTAGTTATAGATAGGCTATTAACTAAAGATAAGGGTCAAAGGTCAAACATGTGATGTTTTAAAGATCTGTCCATCTTAATTAAAACACATAATTCAATATGTAAACTGAAATAACCCCCCCCCCCCATATTAACTATTATTTTTACTGAAGAACTTATTGTTTTTTGAAACTTTTGGAATCACAAAATGAGTAGTGGTTAATTTATTTAATATACTGATATATTAATACTCCCAGTTCTGTTAATAAAAACGTTTGAAAATTTTTTTATATATATATATATATATATATATCATATCATATCATATCATATCATATCATATCATATGTCATATCATGTCCATATTGTTCTAAAGCATGAACAATATATGGACTTTGAAGAAACAGCTGTGCTTTTGTTTATGGAAGAAGTGTTTTTGTTTATTTTTTTCGGCCGTCCATTTGTCCTTGCTCGGTTTGCGTCTGCCAATTTCTTACTTGAGTGAATTGTGAATAGAGAAATGTGTTTGACTTAATTTTATGCTTGAGTTTTCATTTTCATTTCAGAACAAAGTGGGAAACTGTTGAGTTTAGACCTGGCTTGGGTTTAGAGTGATTCATAATAGAAAAAAATTATTCAAAAGTGTGTACTGTCATGCTGGTACAATTCTGAATGTAAAAGGGAAGACTAAAGGTTTTTTTTCAGCCACTCTTATGAGAAACCGGGAGGTAAAAATGCATGTCATCAGACCAAATCCTTCAAGTAAAGGGAGAGAGAGAGATGTTCAAGGACTTAATTTACATTCTAGAAGCTCCCTGTGCACAAAAATGTCAATCCAGTCCCTCAATCCACTCAGGCCTCAGAATAATTGCTCATAAAGTGCTCCACTATTCTCAGCATGCAGTGCTGCTAGTTCAAGAAAACCACCATTCAGAGTCAGACAAAATTCCAAATGGAAGAACTGGCTTGCTTTCAGTTCATGAGTTGAAAATGGAATGGAATTGGCCACACCTCATAGGATGTTGAATTGGAATTTACAGGAAGAGGAGTTCACTAAATTGAGTTTACAGTTTTTCTTAACTAATTAAATGAACTAATACATGCTGTCAGAAAAGCAACACAAATGATCTATTTTGAGTACATTTTAGAAAAATGTTGTTCTACCATAGTCTACAAAATGAAAGTTTAATATAATGAAATACATTTATTAAAATCATATTTCGGAATGATAACATTTATGAGTAAGTCATACTGAAAAGTTATTAATGTGCATACATAAAATAAATGGACTTACAACAGTCCTTAAATTCAAATTTGATGCTTTCATTCAAAAATATTTTCATTTCACCATATTTGCTTCCTCAATTCAAATTCAAGAACTGGATTGGAACATTTAAGACATTCTAAATTTAATTCTGGATGGCACACAACCCTGCTGTTGCCATTTCAGGCTGGTTTTTCTCTTAGTTGTCTTGAAAATGATGCACAGGTGTTTTTGTTTCATTTTTATGCCAAAGGCTGGGTTAGAGTCAAACTCATCATTATGATTTTTGGCAGTCCTGGCACAATTACACAACCCATTATGACCACAAAACGATAGCTATTCACACAAAAAAGAAGAAGAAGAAGAAGAAGGAAAAAAAAGTAAAACTACATTTCTTCACAGAAGTTTTCTGCTTTTTTCTGGGTTACACCTTGAATTATTGCATCACTGAGTGCAATGAAATTCTTGCTATGTATGTAGTAATTGTGCAGAGTGAGTTTGGCAAGATATGAATTAATAAATATTTCACAACTTTTCTGATACATCCAAAGCTCCTACTACCTCTCAGGCAGAGTGTTTATGGTACTATCATTGCCTTTGTTCTCCCTATCATGATTCTCTCTCCTATATATCAGTGAATCAAATAATTTATCAGGAGCTACGTTTGACAGGAAGCATAATACCCTCTTCTCTTTAAGTGCAACCCCCTCTGAAAGAGCTATTCTCTGCCATCCCTCTCTGAAGAATATTTACCTTTCATCTTTTTCTCTCACAACCCTCTATTTCTTTTACTCCCCAAACTGACAGTTATTGTTGGGCTTTCATAAAAGACAGAAATGTCTCTGTTCTAAGATAGACAACAAAACATAAAATAATTTCAGGGAGTATCAGAAAAAGAATGAATTACCTAGAGGTCAAAGTAAACTTGAGTATTTTGATTATTTGTCTCCACTGTCAGTACACCTTGTCACATCTAATAAGTACAGTATATATTCTGTGCATGTAGCAGCACTACTTTGTCGTGTTTACATTATTTGAAGTGTAGTTTTATTGTGCGTCCTTGTTCAGGGGTGATTTTTCCCTCTTTTATGCCATTTATATCAGATTTCAACCAATATGGCATATTTACAGCCCTGCTACATGAGATCTGATAGGATAAACTTTCTATAATTTCACTGGAGAAACCATATCTGGCAGAATTGATCTGATTTCTGATATACTGTATATCATAGTTGAGGTTTTTAAGTAAGCGTGCGGTGGACTGAGATATCCACATTTAAATGGAAAGAACTTTACATTTTAGAGAAAGAAATAACTCTGAGACTAAAGAAGTTATTTTATTATAGAATTACAGAAGTCATTTAAATGCACATTACTGTAACTGTTTCACCCTAAGAAACATACATTTATTTATATAAAATATATATATTTTTTTACATTGCAGTAATATTTCACAATATTTCTGTTTTTATTACATTTTTGGACAAATAAACATAGCCTTGGTGAGCATATGAGATATATATTAGACATTGCTGTAAGGTATATCCTTGATAAAGTGAGATTGTGGATGCCAGAGAAGCACATGTGGGATATACACATCCTTCTAAAAATTGAATGGCTCAGTGATGGTCCAAATATTCACAAACCTTTTGTTTTCAGCACTGCCAAACAAAGTTAAGTCTTTGATCTCTCGAACATATAAACAGTCTTTGTATGTAGCTGTGGTTGTGTAAGCTGTCAGAAGAGATAAGGCTGTAGATATAACATAAAGCATAAGGAAAAAGACACGACTGTCCCAGATGGTGTACCTGATACTGACAGATATCGAAACGCTGATGGATTAGAGGGTAAAATCGGACATGCATTTCAGATTATATGACTCCCACACATTCATTATTGAGTAGCTTGGGTTCAGATTGATCAGGGATCTCGCTGCTGTCTTTCTCAGGTCACTGGATTTCGATTTTCCCCTGAACTCCAAACATACCTGTCTGAATAACATTACAAAGCCCTCAAGCCTCCACTGTCAGTTCTTACTTTCTAAGACATCAATATGAAAATGGATAGATTATATCACATGTTTATATAATCAGAGAAAGACATGGTAAACACTTGAAAATATCTCCTCCAGGACCTGATTAATAAAACAAAGGTAAAGTTAGGATGGCGGTGAGATGCCCTGTTGCAAGTGGCACACTTGATGTGGATGGCATTGGTCTTGCTAGATTCTATTTAGGGGGCTTTAGCTTTCTTGTCTTTCATGTGAGCTCCTACAAAAGCTGCCAGGAAAAAAGCTATAAAAATCAGCTTTTTGATCTCTCTTCATGTTTGCCAAAAAAAAACAAAAAAAAAACACTTCTGCCACAAAAAAGGTATGGTAAATAGTAAGTGTAGCAGGCTTGTGCTTTAGAATTCAGTGAGACACTTGTTTTATTATGGAATAAATCAGCATTTTTAAGCAAATTGAAATGATTCAAAACATTGGATCTCTTGCATAAGAAATATAGCATATTCAAGCCTGAAATCCTAGAATATTTTTTATTGTATTTGCTTATGAGTAACACAGCTAACAAAAATATGTTTTAAGAACATATATTTTGCTAATGTTCCCATTAAGTTATGAACATTCAAAATGTCCAGTTTATTTTTAAACTTTTCCCCCAAACATTATGGGAATGTTACTTTTGACTGAACATTCTAAAACAAGTAAAAAAAAAAAAAAATTCAAAGGGCTGAGGGCATCATCTGAGAGGTGCGATGGAAGTTGATTATATATATCTTTGCGTTCCGATCAGTGTAATTAAATCAACATACACCTTCCATCCTTCATTTTGCTCTTCTTATAGATTAAAGAAGCCATTCTTAGACAACTCGAACTGACTAACTGATCGACAACCATAGGCAGCATGAGCGAGTTATCAGTGTCACCCAAAAGTGCGCTCTTATCCACAGAGATCTGTGAACTGGTATCTCTCTTAATTCAAGCCATGCTAATGGCTCATTAATATGAGAGTCATGGGGCTGTCAAAGACATGGAGCAGCACAGAGCTAAAGGACACTAATCCCCATTGATTAGAGTTCTCGGATCAAAGGCTTCCAGCGCTGTCACTTCATCTCTATTCTCCCCTACCCACTCGTGCCACAATTAGGAGCCCTCTCAGCGTTTCATTAAGATGTTAAAAATACCAAGTCGCCTCCCCCTCAAGGGACCTAGTCACTGAGACACATACCGAAATTCTCATTTACCACTGTGAGAAACAAACCGTGGCATCTCCTTGAACATTTCAATCAGGTGGTAAGCCCCACTCATGCCTGCAATACACAAAAGCAAATGCTGAGTCCTCAGTAACTCTGGACTCTACTGCGCATGCAATATGTGATAATGAGCTCATCGTCCACCAGGGATGAAAAAAGTACATTTAATTAGCAAGAGAAAGATTGTTTTTTTTTTCTTTCTTTTTTTTTCTTGAGACAACTTAAGACAAACTTAAGTTAGCTCAACAGCAATAATTACAGGCTTTAAGTAAGGAGTGTAAATTCACAGGGCATCCCTTGATGTGTAAGTGAAAACTGTCAAAGGACATTTTTTAAAAATAAACCTTTGACACATAAGAAAGAAGACAGGAAATTATAGGTAATTATGTTTAAACTGGCATGTTAAAAACAATGCTTCCTTATTTATTTTCTGTCACTTTTTATAAATATCAGTGAAAGGATATTATGATATATGTGTGTGTGTGTGTGTGTCCTGGTGTTCCCTACGTTATGGGCAGAGCTGGATGGATTAATTAGAAGTTAGTCCGTTACTGATCCCAAATTACATGACAAAAATTGTAGTTAGTAACACTATCAATTGCATTACACATTTCAGGTAATGCAACCAGACTACTTTTTGATTACTTTTAGATTACTTTTGACTTAAGTTGTTTATCACATTGATTTAAATAGGATAATCTTGTACCATATTGATACAAAAATACAAATAGTAAGAAAAATATATTCCATTCATTGTAATTAACAACATGAAATGCATAAAACATTAACCAGCAGAGAACCGTGAACATGCAAATGTGATACTTAATTATTAAAATATTTATTTTAAAATCCCAGGGGTACTTCAAGTAAATATATTAGGTGAAAGATGTTCAGATGACAAAAATGTTTGGAAATGCCTGCATTACATGTAAATAAGAAAACATGTGAATTTGTCAATACAGTTTGTATAGTATAAAAATCATTACATCTATGGAATGTCCCCATAAAACCTGGAAACCCAACATATGTGTCTGTGTGTGTGAAGCTGGAAGAGATATATTAGAACTGCTCCCACATACTGGGCCTTATCTTACCTTGAGTGCCAGTGCTGATGTTCTTCCTGTCTCACCACACAGAAGGATAATCTACACCTAGAAGAAAGAGGAAACACATCGCTGAATTGAGCCATACATATGCATTCATGCACGCTCCCAGCAGGTATTCGTAAATTTACTTGTGCATATAAAACACATACATGAAACAATCATGTACTGAGGCAACATTTGTTTTCCTGTTGGGTTTTGCAGTCGCAGAAACTTCAAATCTTAAAACCCTTGAATTGTAAACAAAAATCTCAATAAACTATAAATAATATATTATGTAATATTATGAAATATTATATAACATTATGGCTGTGTTCGAAATGGCATACTTGCCTACTGCTTACTGCTTACTGCCCAGTACACAGTGCCTACTATTTTTTAAATAATAGTGTGTGAAACAGTATACAATCTAAGCCTAGAGAGGTGACATCATTTGACTTGATCGGAAACGTGCCGCAGAGATTAAAGTACAATTTATGTCCTACTAGATACACAGCGATAGTTTGTAGTTTACATGTAGTTACAAGTCTTACATTTAGCCTATAATTACTATTCCTCGCCTCCAGTTCACTCACGCATTTGAAGATGAAACGTCACACGGAGCGTGTTGCGTCCTGGGAAACAGTATCCCACGCAGTGTCTTCAGATGCATACATCAAATTTCAGCCAGTGTAGCAGGTAATCCGGGCATTCCATGCATACAGAAAATGCATTCACAGTATACACACAGCATACTGCAATATAGTAAGAATTGTGTGGTAGTATGCCATTCCGAACACAACTTCTGTACTGATTTCAGTGTACTTGAGTTATATTTAGCAGATTCTGGCAAATATAGTAGGTCATCCGGGTATACCATGGCTTTCCATTTGCATACTATGCACAGCATACATACTGGATACTGCAGAAATAGTAAGAGTAGTATGATAGTATGGCATTTCGAACACAGCCAATGAAACAGATTTGTCCAAATACACTGATTCATTTAGGAATGAAACAAGCAGCTGTATTTTTGAGCAAGTCACTGAACCATTCACTCAGCCAAAACACTGCTTCTTTCAGGAACGAAACACCACAAGTGTGCAGGGCCTAACCACCAAAGACACTGATGTCTCTCTCTCTCTCTCTGATTTTTTTCCTCTCCAAAAACCTTGGTTGATCTGCCTCAGCAGTCCAACAGCATTCGCCAATGTCAAAAGGATTGAGATGGCCAGTCAAATCACAGAAGGCATGCTTAACTGTTTAGAGAAGCCGGACATGGAAACCAGCACACCTCTTCAGATTTAATGGTGAGATAAGTTGTAAGTAGATAAATATTTCAAATTCAACAACTGTGTTATGATAGAATAATAATAATAATAATAATAATAATAATAATTAGTTTTATTTATATAGCGCCTTTCCAGAGCTCAAGGACACTTTACAAAACATCAGAAATGTGAGGAAAACATCAAACAGTAATACAGAAAGAAAAAAAACAACAACAAAAAAACCATCAAACATCAAGTAATATACAACATAAGACAAAATAAACAGAAGTTAACTAAGAAAGATAACATTCTGAAAACAAGTGCGTTTTGAGCAGTGATTTGAATTCAGACAGGCTATTGGCAAGACAGAGCGATCTTGGTAGAGAGTTCCATAATTTAGGGGCAACAACACTGAATGATCTGCCACCCATGGAAGAGAGGCGATACCGAGGGACGGGAAGAAGGTGACAATCAGAGGACCGCAATGAACGAGGTGGAGAATAAGGGAGGAACAGATTACAAAGATAGTAAGGAGCCAGACCATTCAAAGCTTTAAAAGAAAGCAGGAGAATTTTAAACTTGATAGGATAGGCCACTGGTAGCCAATGCAGATCAGCTAGAATAGGGGTGATGTGGGCTGAACTCTTAGTGCGAGTGAGAATACGAGCGGCTGAGTGTTGAATATATTGTAATCTAGCAATAGAGGTAGCTGGCAAGCCGATGAAAAGGGCATTACAGTAATCGAGACGTGATGAAACAAAAGCATGAATGAGAGTTTCTGCATCATTGGTACTAATGAAAGGACGGAGCTGGACAATTCATCGTAAGTGAAAGAATGCTAATTTAGAGAGAGAGTTAATGTGAGACTGAAATGAAAGAGAGGGGTGAAACATAACAGCAAGATTTCTAACTATACTAGATGGAGCAATTAAAGTGTCAGTAATATCGCAAGTAAAGTCAGCGGGAACTTTGGTGGTAAGTGATGGAGTACCAATAATGATGATAAATAGAAATGACCAACAGTAATATGCAGCAATGCAAACAATTTTTGTTCAGATTTCTGTGAATTGAAAATAACCATCATTACTTTTTTAAGTGATATGTGTAATTTGTAATTGAATTTGACAAGAAACATTAATAGGGTGACCATAACGTGCCATTTTTCCCGGGCGCATCCTGGCCAGGATTTCTATGTTGCCTAAAATATCTAGGATTTGGCTTCGTTTGCGTGTGCAGACTAATCGGTGTATGACATCAGTTCCTTATGTTTTCAAACGCTCGAGGTACTTTGACTCAAAGCAATATAGAAATTCTGGCCAGGACGCATCCGGGAAAAATGGCACGTATGGTCACCTTAAACATTAACAGAGCCAGTTTTGACATAAGATTTCAAAGAAATTTCATTTGCAGATAGTTAAAATGGACTGCTTTTACTGTTTGTCTTTCTCTTTTTTATTCCCTGCTTATTACAAACTATATTCCTTAATCTACACAAAGAATCTGTTAATATTATATCTAAAAGCCTGTTGTATAGGCTATGGGCATTTCTGTTTTGATCAGAAGCTGTTTTCTCATCAGTGTGGCCATAATCTTTGTATTTCTTCCTTAGGGAGAGATGTTGTTCACCAAAATAAAGCCAATTTATTTCTGGCTTCGCTTGTCAGCAGTGAGGTTGAACAAATGTGAAAGATTATGGTATTTAATTTTCTTTCTGACCGTAGCACGATGTCATTACAGGGATGGCTTTAGGGTAGACTGGGGCTTAATGCTGTTCTGGAGAGATGTATATTAAGTGCATACTTCCTATAACACAATTCTAGCAATATGCCTTCTACCAACATAGACTTCTGAATAAGTAGACCCCAGAGCACATTTCCCCTGAGGACACATGCCATGTCTGAACTGATTTGAATATTTAGTCCTCTATGCAAACAATTCAGAATTTGTGTAATGTAAATAAAAATAAATAATGAAAAAATATATAAATAAATAAATATGTACAAATATGCTGTGTCTCCTCCCTCAGAGGCAAAACTACTGAGGCATTTGGGAAGAGCAAGTAAGCAAACTTTATAAATGTAAATAATTTCCCAGAGAGCAGAGGATGCAGGAGGCAGGCCGAACAAAAATAGTGCTGCGTAGGCACAAAAAATGGATCCACAAAATGAATACATGAATAAAATCGAGCATGCTCGAAACAAATATGCTCTATCCATTCAACGGTACGCCAAAAAATCTATGTGAACCAACAGCGTTCCAGCTCCAACAGATGTCAGTGCTCATTTTCTGGCTCACCTTCCATCACTACTCACAACCTGTGAAGTGCTACAATCAACAGTGTGGCCAGTTCGCTTGCAGTAGCTTTTCAATTCTTGTTCTCCTAAAAAGAAATGTAAAACATTCATGAAGGACCAATATGAAACTTCTGAAGCTTCTGTTTTTCCCACCCACACTTTTCCTTCACTGTTTGAACAGGACAAACATTGTAAAATTTCTGTAGTTTTCCCATATGATTCATGGGCCTCACTGTTTGCTGCAGCCTAAACATGACAGAAGTCCAGTGCCTCACATCCAGTCCCTGTGCTGGAAGTTATGTCGGTGAAGCATCAGAGAGAAGGATCACCATGGCACCAGTTCTCTGTGAATCACAGCAGACTCGCTGTAATTTGTTATCTTTCGGAGATCCCATTTCCGATGTGTTGATGTAGCAGATAGATTCCCATACCGTAACCATTTATCACCTGTCACTGGAAACTGTTGTCACACTTTTTTTTAGCTTTCTGCAGGAAAAAAAAAATCAGCTTTGAGAAATGCTCTTTGTAGAAGCCAAGAGTCATAAACTCTGACAAAGTACAATATGAAAATACAAACAATATACAAAATACACGGTTTACATGTATTCATGTCAAAATAAATGTAAACACTGTAGTACGACTGTATATTATGTTTGCAACACAATGCCTGTGTTGGTTTGAGCTCAGCTAGTCATGCTCAATGAACACAGATAATTAGTCATCTTAAAAGTATAATACACTTCCTGGTAACTTTTTAACAGATTATATAAAATGAGTAATCCCATGAGTGTCCTCATGTCAGAGTATTTTAAGCTAAATTAGTAGCTTTATTTTTTTTATCATCCTGCAGAATTTGAGTGGTGCAGAAATTTACTTTTTTTTTTTGCTGTTGTTTGTTATCAGAATTAGCAAATGGTTTTGTAATGTTCTCATTTTATTGTCATGTCTGTACATATCTTCTCAATAAATAACAGGTCACTTGCAAGAGAATGTGACAATTTTATGGGAATGCAAGATTTCTTTATACAATTAGCTTCAACAAATTGGTGCACATTAAATTAAGTCAGCCAAAAAAAAAGAGAAGATAATTAAGACATTTGTTAGGTTTTACAGTGATTAATTGAGTATTGACTCTTACTTAAGTGTCATTGCTTAAATACTGAACAGTAAAAATATGGTAATGAAAATGGCACATGTTGTTCATATTGCTGTAATTGTGTTTTCAGAAGTGAAAAACGATTCGCATATGGTGATGTTCAATTAAATCTGATTAAGATTAATCGCTTGTCTTGGAATTAAAAGTGAAAATGCTGTTTTGCTCAACGATTTAACAGAAAGGGTGAAGTCTCTAGGATTTATGAATCCTATTGTATTTAAATGTTAGATTAGAATGTTATCTTTTAGTAAAGTTGCACCATGGTTCTTATCTATTTGTAAATGACTTGTCATTTAATTGTGCCCTTAGCCTAACTCTGTTTGGACAGCAAACTTACTTTACTTTGGTAAGTATGTCTAATGGTTAGAAATGATTAATGGAACTGTCCTTTGTGCCTTCATATAAATGATTAAACAATAATGAAGTTATGAGAATGAAATTGAATTATCAGAGCAGAAAATTCAACAGGTCGAACAATGCCTTTTGTTACCACACCCTCCTATTTAGAAAGGTCTACAAAAATGCCCGAATCAGCGTTCTGTCTGCAACCATTGCCACACCTCAGAGCTTTGATATAAAACCTGTCAAATTTTAATTAATATTAGTTTCATGGCTTGGGTTTTTATGATCGACACTTCTGATAATGAATTTCATTCACCAGTTACAGACTGTGAATAAGGAATATGTTTCCTGTGCAAGACAGTGGGTAATATTCATCTTTAGTCCTACACAACGAATCACAGGATTTTCATTTCTCATGAATTGGCAATTCCTTGTTAAAATGGTGATGTGTATTGAATGAGAAAGAATTTTCTTCTCCATATCCACGGCTAAATTCCCACATTCCACCTAAACCAAAATCAATGCTTAGTAGTAATAAAATAAAATAAAAAAACATTTCCTTCTCTTTCTGTCAAAGACTTTTCATGTGGTGAGTAAATGTGCACATAGTAAATATACATTGCAATGAAATTTCACTTGCTATCTTTAGCCTGGAAGAAAAGTAGACAATGTTGAAAAGAGCTTTCATCCTGGAAGTTGGATTACTTTTTTCCCTTTTGCTGAGGCCTCAGGATCTTTTCGGAGTGCTTTTATCTTTAACGGTTTTTCTGAATTGTGAGACTGAGTTGAAGTAGTGCCCTTCACTAGGCAAAGTGTCAGCCTTCACCTGGTGAAGCTATGACATCAAAGAAAGCCAAAATGGTTTTAAACTTAAAACCTGAAAAGTAGAAAGCAAAAAGTTTTGACCTGCTCTTTGCATTCGGACGAGAGAGCACTATTCAGTGTAACGCATAATAACAGAGTAAGCCTCATGAGTACACAGGCTTATTCTGTCCTTCCGTTGCATTCACTGGAAAGGCTTCCATCAAAAGAGTATAAAATGGCCTGGGAGTCTGAAAATAATGTGTAGGGGGTTTGCAGTATCTTATTAAAAGCACTTTTATGCCTCGTGGCTTAACCAACATCGGCTTTATTGTCTAAGGAGGTCAGAAACCCTCTTCCATCATGCATCACAGAATCTGAATACAGAAAAGCAGGAGAGCGGTTTTATCTCTCAGAACTCAGCAGACACCAAATCTGATACTCATTCCTTTATGCTAATGAAGATAATAATGTAATAGTTTAAGTCCGTAGCGTCTATCAGGCACTCAGGATTTGTTATTATGCAGACAATTAATAATCTAGAGCAGTGCTATGTAGAATGGTACAAGACTATTCTAGAAGTTCGAAATACTATACTTTATAATATATATATATATATATATATATATATATATATATATATAGTACACACACCTGCTGACCACTAACACAGCTAATAGGGAATGTTCTCTGGCTAATGTTCTGGCAAGGCTCTCTCAAATTTATGAACAAAAGTTCTTCCATTAACATTAACAGAATGTTTATTCAAAGTAATCTTGACTTTAATAATGTTCTCAAAATGTTAGCACAAAAACATTATTTTTTTTATTATTTATTTATTATATATTATTTAGCTCATTCAACTTAATTGTGGATTGTAGAAACAACTTTAGACAGTAAATCCGACATTTTATTTGATTCAGTGGGACATTGATGTGATATGTTGTTATTAATCTGTTTTGTATGGTTATAAAAGAATTTTAAAAACAGACCGTTTAGACATTATTCTGTTTGCTCTCAGAGTAAACATCTAGATGCTGTATTTCAAGGCAAGTTCTAAAGAGTGGCCTTCTTTTGACTCAGTTGATTAAAATATCAGTTTCAAGCACAGTATTGATAATGTAACCAATCCGAGAAGCTCCAAGCTCTTCTAGACATATTGGAGAAGTTTTAAGATTAAATTCCAAAATATAAATATGCTTGAATCACACTACATGCATTTTTATAGGATCATTTTGCAGATCGATGGCCTTGCAGGTGAATAATTGATCTTATCTACAGAAATATAGATATTATTCAGAACATGGCATTACATCGCTCACACAGTACTTGAGTTTCTGTTTAAAGAAATGTCAGTGATGCTTGACCTGAAATGTTTGACCAACAGAATATGCAAGGAGAGCTACTTGTAAGATCCCCACAGAAACTTACAGAGAAAGGAAAATGTTAGCAAAAAACCAGACAGATTTCTATCAGGCCGGCACAAAGCAAGAGAAACCGTGAGAAAACCGAAACCTATAATCTTCAGTCAATCTCTATTGAGCTGTTATTGCATTTGGATGGTCTTTAGAGAGGTGAACTATAACTTCAGTTTAACATTCTGGGATTAAAAAGTCAAGTATAAACAGAATCGGTTTTATTTTGGCCGCTGTAATGTGAGATGATTTATTTTATGCTGAAAAAGAGCTGGGAATCAGGTGCATTTTTGAGAGGTTCTACTGCATATATTCTGCTCATTAATATAGACAGGCTGTTAAACAAAAACCAGAGCAACATTTGCTGTAAACATGGCCTGAGGAAACCATCGATGCACACAGAGACTATCAATGTGGGCAGCAAAGAGGAAAAGCAAGCACAAATAATCTTGTTTACCATGATAGTTGCGTAAATCCCAAGTCCTGCCCTGCCTCAGAACATTGGATGTACATGGCCTCAGGACTACTGGGCACTTTGGTGAATGCTAATTAAAAACTATGAAACGATCAATTGAACTGCTCTGTGCTCTTGTAAAGTGCATAGAGAAGCAATGGGATGCCAGATTTGTACTGACACAGCAACCTCTCCCCTCTCTGTCTTTCTGCCCTCCTCGCACTCTTCTCTTTCTCTTGCTCAGTTCTCCACAACCTCTGCCTTTCACTGCTCTCCTTTCTGTCTTCATGTCTTTCTCTTTTCAGTCTCCCTTCACTTTGGTTTTTTTATAGGGTTTTGTGATGGAGCCTTTGGAAAGCAACTCCCCAGAGCTCTCTGGGGTCTGACTGCATGACAACAGTTTTTAGAGTTGGGCTTTATAAGAGCCCGGAAAATGTGGGATAGCAACCCAGAGTTCTTTGGTTAGACTGTAAGGTTCTGGCATTAGGTCTGTAAGTCCCCTGCAGTTCCACTTCAAAGAGTCATACATGAGGAGAAGAGCGTCTCTCTTCTAAGAGTAAGGACAAGCTCTATAGTTCAACAGTGTGCTCTACCCAGAACTGAGGAGTTACTAACTAAAGATACTGTAGTGACTCTTTACATTTTTCAGTACTGTGACAGTAGTTTAAAAAATAATGTCAGCCTGTAGTGACACGCCACTTTTTCCAGTAGTACAGTAAAGTATTCAGATTAATTGTATTGCTAATTGTATTGATTAAGACATTATGTTTACTAGCGACGTAACTTGCCAGGGATGTGCAGAGAGTTCCTCAGGGGCAGGGGCTCAAATGTAAAATAGGGGCAATGTAAAAAAAAAAAATAAAAAAAAAAATAATATATATATATATATATATATATATATATATATAGGTCAAAAGTTTGGATACATTACTATTTTATATTTTTGCAAGAAGTCGCTTATGGTCATCAAGCCTGCATTTATTTGATAACATTTTTTTATATACTTTAAAATACATTTTATGCAATTCTGATTTATTATCAATGTTGGAAACCTGTGATATTTTTTCAGGATTCTTTGCTTAATAAACAGTAAAAAAAAAAAAAAGAACAGCATTTATTTAAAATATAACTTTTGTAACAATATATGTTGAAAAGCTTGAGGTCAGTATTTTTTTTTTTTTTTAAGAAATTAGTTTTCATTCAGCAAAGATTTGCTAAATTGATAGAAATAGTGATAGTAAAGATTGATATTGTTAGAAAACATCTCTATTTTGAATAAATACCGTTCTTTTTATTTTCTATTTATCAATGAACACCAAAAAAGTATTACGGGTTCCAAAAATAATAATAATAATAATAATTAATAAATGAATAAATAAAATAAAAATAAGCAGCACAACTGTTTCCAATATTGATAATAAATCAGCATTAGAATGATTTCTGAAGGATCATGCACTGAAGACTGGAGTAATGATGAATTAAAAATGAATGATGATGAAGGAAAATCAGACTGATTCATATTAAACAGTTCACTCTTCTGTTAGGTCTGAACGAACTAATGAATTGGTTAGCTGTAATCGGTTCCTTTTATTCTCTCATATGTGCTGTATGAATCAGATAATGCTAAACAATTCTTCCTGGTTTACTGTTGTGAATAGTTCACACTAAAAAGTCCTTTCTTTCATATGCAGCATTTGGAAATCTCATTTGTTTGATTATTTATTCAAAAGCATATTTTCCTCGTAAGTAGCTCAAATTTAGTCAGCTTCAATTGTTAACTTACAGTGTTACCACTTTTTCAAAAAGGTTGCTTGCAGATTATAGACTTTTGGTAACATTATGTAACTTTTTTGCTATTCAAAATGTTGATAATATATATAATACTGATAGTTAATGCATTTCTAATCGCTGTTGCGTTTACAAGTCTCCTGAAATATGTGATAAATGATAGCAAATGTGAATGTGAAACCTGTGTTAATTCATACTTTCTCAGCATGTAGCTGTGGTAGTAGCTGTCCTGAGAAACCTAATAAGAATTCAATTTTCTGACAGCAGTCATCACACACACACACACACACACACACACACACACACACACACACACACACACACACACACACACACACACACACACTCATCTAGTTACTCAATGGGCTTGAAAAACTGTCACAGCTGTCACAAGCTGTCTTCGGACTTAGTACTTATACAAGGTTGTCTCCTTGGAGAAAGACGGAGAGATAGGCATAGCTGAATTGATTTTTACACACAAACTCAAAGTCAAAGTGACAGACAAAAATCTACCCAAAAAACAACCCTGGGTCATGGTCAGAGAGTGCATTAATGCATTAAGACTGAATGTTGCACAAGCTGATTAATAATGTTATCAGCTCCTTCATTTTCTGTTGTCCTCTTTGATAAATTATAGATATTGCCATATGCGGGATGAACAAATATAGCCTAGCTCAAGCAAGGCTGAGCCAATCACACCAATTACCATCTCATCCTAGATGAGAAAATCATCAAAAGTGTGGCATCCTGGTTTGAAGTGTCCATCATGGATGAGCATATATAGCCAGTTCTCAATATTTCACTTGACTGTAGTTGGTCGGCAGGGAGTTGGGCTGGTTTGAGAAAATCAGACAGGCAGAGTTGCTGCTGGCCTCAGGACACTGACACTCTGGTCTGTGAAGGGGGATCTATTGGCCCATTTTTGTGCTGGAAAGTGGATCATAAGAGGTCGCTCACAAGGGGAAGCTGCACAGTTCAACTGGACAGAGACCAATCTGTTCCTGCTCCCCACATGAGTGACTTAACAGTACAAAAAGTTTTTGCTCTAGTAGTGGACACAGTGACACAGGTTACAGTCAAGCCAGCAGGAGGAGACAAGTGACTGTTTTTATGAATGAAACAATGAATCATTCATTCAATGGATTCGTTCTGATTCATTCAGGAATGAAACAAGCGGCTGTATTTATGAGTGAGTTTTTCGCTCGAAAACACTCATTGGAAACAAAACAAGTGGCCGCTGTTGTGAGTTTTTGAATCATTCCCTCTAGTGATTCAATGAAAACACAGCATCTTTCCGCAACAAAACACTGCTGTGTGCTGCTCGAATGTACACGAGGTAGGCTAAATGGCAGTACTGTGTTTAAAATGTAAGTAACTCATCATTAACTTTCCATTAATTGAATTGTTGTATAAAAGCAATATCGACTCCTGTTTACCAAAGGTTACAGTTCTTTTTGGCAGTAACTTAAATTATTACAGCATGATATAATTAGTTATGTTAGTGGGTTAAACTCAATTTGTTGTCGGTTCTCTGACGTTTTCCAATGATTCTTAAAACCAAACGTTTCTTTTTAGTTCAGATTTACATAGCTTTATCAATTGGTGACCAATGCATCTTATGTCGCTACCATCTACAAATTGACAGCAATTTTGTGCATCAAAACACCGCAACTGATGGGTGCATGGATTTTGATTCTAACATCAAAAAGATAGGGAAAGCATTTTCAATTCCCATCGATTAAACATTTATTAAATAGTTATGTCTTTGTTGCATTTTATTATTTGCATTCAGCAATGCTCATACCTGCTGTTCACATATCAGAAACAAGCAAGCTCTTTTGTTGCAACCCACTACCAAGACTATCGATCATACAGTCCCTAAACTTAGATCACGAGCTCAAAAATCTGATTATTCTTTTTTTCTTCCTCTTTCTTTGTTTTTTATCCATCTACACTATCTTTTAGAAAGCATCAGAAAGCGTGCAAGGTCACCTATCTCTGTGTGCAATAATTTCTTAGGGGCGTTTTTAATTGCCAGACCACCATCTGATATTGAAACACTAGAGAGTAGCTCAGTGAGATAACACTGTCTGTCTTCCTACAGGGGTGGGTCGCATAAATATGCTCTTCTCTCCCATCAGCTCTTCATTAAAGACTGAATAATGTCGAACTGCTGATGAGACTTTATTTGCATCTCCACATTAATTCTAGTCAGCTCCTTTGTTCCCGCCAGAACAAGAGGGTGCAACAGCTTAGTAGCAGTAACAAAGCCAGACCCCAAAAAAATTACAAGACCCCTGCGTTTGTGTGTGCATTGCACACAGTGATTGCTGGTATCACGGCCTGCTACTTTGGTATATCATCCATCATGCTTGGTTTGGCGTGAAAGTATGAGGAGCACATTAATCTATTTTTAGAAATTTAAATGAGGAGGATACTTTGTCATGCCCAACTAAATCCGTGGGCACAGTTGATGTTTAAAGCAATGGATTACTCCAGCTGGAAGTCATTTGCAGCTAAGGTCAAAAGTAATCGAAAGTCATTTTTACTGGGGGCTGTTTTCCATGTGTGAAATACTGCATGCTCAACTCGGGATGGGGGTTGGCCACTCACCCAAATCCCCATGAAAACGCCACCCACCAAACTCACCAAAATATAGGACCATCACAGCAATGAAAAATGCAAATAAAGATCACCCAACAACTGATTTCAGGAATATTATCACCTGCCATAAATACACGCATAAAGAGGTTGAGATTTGCAGTAGGAGTTGAAATTATGAGAGAAAGCTTAACAATGGTTGTCTGCTATAATAATGTCATAGAAAATCCCTTATTAGTCACAGAAACACTTTTCATTATTTAGAATCTTTAAGCCGAAGTGCCTGGCAGAGAAAGAAAACTTTTCTCAGTTCCCCTGCAGTGAATTTCGATCATTTCACAAGGACATTTTGAGTTTGTCCTGTTCCTTTTCTGCAGGTTTGTGGCTGGAACGTAATGGCAACCATTTTAGCACGATGCCTGAGTGATTGAATCCTTTGCAATGTAATTGGACCATAATGGCTTGGTCATTGGCCTTCTCAGCAACAGTGATTTTCAAGAATCCAAACAGGAAATGACACTGCACAAAGGAAAGGCAAATAAGCAGAAATTCTGACTCCATTTACCTCCTGTGGTGTATGTGTTTTAATATGTATGCTTGCGCTTAGAGACCAGACATGGATGTTTTTTGAGCTACTAGTAAAACAGGCTCTCCTGAAATAATAGAAAAACTAACAAATACAGTGGGGGATTGTACGGATCTTGGCCTCTAAATATTCAAGGACATTTACTCCCCATTCTCACTCTCATTCTCTTGAATGCTTAAATATGGTGCCAACAACTGACTTCCGAATGTTTAATTTTCTTCTAGCTGATTAATATGGTAGTTAAGGTAATGGAAACAAGACTGTTTAGAACATTTCCTAGCACTCAGTTATTTCTTGGTGAGAGTAGCAGTTCAAATATTACAAAATTTGTCAGTGCCATCGTGGTAATGGCAAGTTTTGCAATGTGAGATCCCAAATCTACCGTAGAAAACAGATAATCGGAGTTCTTGCAGATACCTGTGCATTTCTGAAATTTGCAGAGCACAATGTATTTGGAAATTGTCACCCTTTCTCCTCAGTTGAGCTCACGTTAAACCAAATAAAATGACTCAAGAGAAATACAAATTGTCAATTTTCACCATAACTGAACGACCAGAGGTAAAGAGATGATGCATATCGCCGCTTAACGCTGATGCTTTCTAAACATCCCCACAAAATGCCATTGCATAAAAGCTCTCAAGGATAAGCCCTTTTCCCATCTACACTAACGGCGTTAGCTCAACCCGATTTAAAGCGAACCCAAGTCAGATTTTCCACTGCCGCCTATGCATCATGCTCACTGAGGGTTGAAAACATAATGGCCATTTAGTTGACAGATCTCAATGAGATTATGAGGAAAAAGTGGAGGAAGTGTGAGCAGACTCAAGGCTTTTCCCGAACAGGCACATACCAGCTTAGGCTCCGTAATAAGATCTGAAAGCGCTGATGCACATTAAATGCTCAACATCAGTCACAGGTAGGCAGGGCAGCGCTGGGTTTACACTCACCTGTCAATGCCTATCAAGCTCTATCAAGGACATGGATATAAGTCAGTGCCTCGAGGCGCAGAATGCGCCGCCAAACGCTAAAAGCAGGTACCTGTTCAATCTGTTATCGTAAGGCTACTTGGCAGACCTGAGACAAATATGTAAGCATGCTCAGCTGTAAAGGTCCATTACTTGTGACACTGGGAAGCCATTCGTAAGATTGAACTGCTGAAAAGTTGCACTCTCTCAGTGCATAGTAATAAGCCAGCTGAGACTGATAGTGTATTACCGTGAACCTTTCGGTTTTCGCCAGATTTGATACCTTTACTGTAAAGCCATTATTTAATTCATGATTACTGAGCCAGCTTTAAAGTTAACATCCCATTTGCTATATTAAAAGCTGATATGCAGAAAGGCAGAAGTGTATGTTGTTGGGCCACAACAAATTAGTCATATTTATTTAGGCAGCAGCTATTTTCTCTAAAAGAGGGCAGATGCTTTTTGCACTAAGTGTTATAGAAGTAATGTGCCAGAGGAAGGGAGAAAATAGCCTTGCCATCAAGATTGGCTATTTGCATTTGTAAACAGACACTAACTGTTCAGTGTCGAATTTATTTTGGTATGTAGCTTGTTTTTATATTAGCTTATTAAAAGGCAACTAAGTGGCATCTTCTTGCTGGGCTTTTTTAAGCACAAAAAAGCACTGGGATCGATGATTTTCTATGTCATCAAGTATGTTATTACCTCTAAGATTCCTTAGGTGAAAAATTGGTCCAAAACAATTGAAAATGACAGCTGAGCAACTGCAGTAGTTTCATTTTTTTTTTTAAATGTGTTCATTATTAATGAAGTCAGTGATGAAAGACCGGCTTGAATTTATTTATTTATTTTTTAAGGAAGTGCACCAGAAGGACAGTGATAAGAGTTAATTAGCATTGTTTTTTATGTCTTTTGTGAGTTTTAATGACTTTGCTAATAAGGAGCAGCAAATGCCCCAGTGGTTGGTCAGAGAGTGTTTTGTCATGAAATATTCATATTCACCTAATGCTATTCCAACACTTTGGCCCACTTTCCAGAATACACATTTTTAAGATAAATAGCAAAACATGCCATCATATTCAGTGTTTATAATCCAGCATAAATATATGTGACCCTGGACCACAAAACCAGTCATAAGGGTCAATTTTTCGAAATTGAGATTTATACATTATCTGAAAGCTGAATAAATAAGCTTTCCATTGATGTATGGAGGATAGGATAGGACAATATTTGGCTGAGATACAACTATTTGAAAATCTGGAATCTGAGGGTACAAAAAAATCAAACTACTGAGAAAATCATCTTTAAAGTTGTCCAAATGAAGTTCTTAGCAATGCATATTACTAATCAAAAATTAAGTTTTGATATATTTACAGTAGGAAACTTACAAAATATCTTCATGGAACATGATCTTTACTTAATATCCTAATGATTTTTGGCATAAAAGAAAAATCAATAATTTTGACCCATCCAATGTATTTTTGGCTATTGCTACAAATATACCCCAGCGACTTAAGACTTAAGGTTTTGTGCTCCAAGGTCACATAAAAATTAAATATAGCAATTGCACAGCATACAACATTTTTTCTAAATTTAAATGTAAATAGAACTACTCCACTGATTCTTTCCAAGTCTTTCATCACAGAGTTCACAGAATCTAATGTCAAACTTAATGCATCAACAAAAGCAGGAGAACGAACAAAGAAAATTTGTTGTCCACCTCAAAATACAGTGTTGATTTGGTCCATGCGGGAATGCTGTGACTCCTTGTGCTGTGTCAGTGAGATTGAGTTCTTTTTGAACTGATAGCACTTTTCTACTATACATCAGTATCAGCAGTTCTCTGTTGCTGGCAAACACTGCAATGACAATAATAGATACCTTGTGTTTGCTGTTGTGCTTTGGCACTCAGGTCAAGAGTAGAGGAGATGGTTTATTCAGACAGCTTGCGCCCCTCCCACCTCCTTTTGAGTGATGCTTTTCGACTGTATCTCTGGTAAGATATATGCATGCAGTCATTTTTCATTATGGATATTTGTGTGCTATCTGATCCCTCACCCCCGGACCTCACTAATTTTAGAAGCCTGGCTACAGTCATGCATGTACATACTATGTACTTATTATAGTAATTACAATAATTAGGTAATAACTAGGTACTAACCCTGAACCTACCCCTAAACCTAACCATAGCCCATGTAGTTACTTTATATTACCCGTACTCTCTTAGGTAGGTAGAGTGTAAGTACACTGTAAGTACATGTAAGTGCACGTACGGTAAAATGCAGTGCAACCAAGTTATTTATGCGCACCTAAATTTTTCAAAAAAGGAGCACACATGCTCCTTGAGAAAAATATTTAAAAAAAATAAATCTAAAGCCCTGTCCAGAGTAAAAGTTTTTGTTCAGATGTTCATTTATAGCTCAGGAGAGTTAATGAAGACAGCATGTTCCCATTGGGGAAAAAAAACTCTTTAAACCAGCCTAAGCTAGTTTGTTGATCTTAGCTGGTCTCCCAGCCTGGAAAAGCTGGTATATTGGCTGGTGTAAGAGGGTTTTGGACACTTTTTGCTGGTCAGACTGGGAAACCAGCTGTACCAACAAGCTTAAACCATCTTAAAACAGCTAAGGCTGGTTTAAATAGTTTTTCAACAAGGATGTGACATTCCTAGAGTATTTTCATAGAAGAAAAATCAGAGAAGCAGGACTTGAGTAAAAGTCTCCTTTTAATGAAACAACTGAGATATTAAAGGAATCATAATGCTATCTTAGAGGCATATGTATGCAATCAGCAGAAGCGACCCTACTGTGAGGTTAGTCTTGACTGGATTCCTTAATGCTTTAAATGAGTGCTAAATGGTATATCTTTAAAATATAGGCTAGCTCAGCACCCTGGGGTGTAGCCATAGCGTTTGAAAATCTAAGCACACCTCCTACCAAGCGTAGCAGCAGTCATGATGGCTGAAAACAATAATTAAAGAACAGACTACTGTACGAGGAGTGACTCTCAGCATGGCTAACTAGCTAAGCTGTTGACACTAGTCGACCAACATGGCCTGTTTGATTAAAGCTGGTTGACCAAAGAATTCCAGCTTATGCTAGTTAGTAATAAAACGGTCTGAACTCCACACAGCACTCCAGCTTCCCTTGAGGACTGCAGGGATGTGTTTCCAATCGTTGAGGGAAGTCAAAAGCAATAACAATCAATTTGTCAGTTCCACTTTTCAAAGCAAGCCCAATGACAGCAGATCAGCAAAACCTCATTTTAATTTATCTGGTAAAAAGTGTGTCTAATACAGCTAATATATTCCATAAAGGCTTCTCTTCCCGTGCTCTAAGAATGTAATTACATTTCCACACTGTAATATGAAGCCATTGGCAATGGCCTGAGGCACATTAAAACATGTGATCTGCCACCGTGTGCCCTGGCTAACAATGCCGTCAGTCTCCATAACCTGCTTCCATCAAAACCACCTCATGTGGACACCACACATCTGCTCCTCTCACTCTAATAGCCTTGATGGAACCCTATAGGTTCCTTTAAGAAGTGAAGGAAATTACGCTGGATTTCAGAGCCCTATAGAGCCATTTACTGTGGCTATATCTGTTGCTATAACAGCCAATAATGTCACCTAAAAGGTGGACATATGATTGAATTTGTCACTATCGTGAGACATATGGGTGATTTTGTTTTGAAATAGGATACTAGATCCACAATGCCATGTCCAGTATGAAGGTCAGTTAAAATTGGGCAAAACACAAAACGTAAGAATTAACACACTTTCAGTTTAATGAGCTTGAAACTGAATTAAATTAACCACACCCAGGATGTTAAATAAGATTTTGACAAGAATTAGAATCACAAAAATTCCATAACTCTATATAATGCTATGTTAAATATTATGTATTACATTTTTAATCAAATAATAAAAATAATGAAATATTATCTCTCTCTCTATATATATATATACATATAAGGATATAAATTAAATATTATATTTTATGTATTATAAAATAAAACAAAATAATAAAATAACAAATACACCTATTATTATTAATAGTAAATCAAGTTAAAATTATCTAACTATAAATTATCCATCTACCTATTCATCAATCCACCCATCAATAAATTACATGTTATAAATTACATATTATAAATTAATAAAACAATAAAAATGCTGAATACAAACAAAAAATTATCTATGTATAAAAATCTATCTATCATTTATCGATCTATCTATCTATCTATCATAAAAATTATATATATTGTTATACATTAAATATTATATTACGTTTTATAAAATAATAGAATAAAAACAAAAATAAAACGAATAATACAAAAAGTATCTCTAAAACGTACCTTTCTATACATACATACATAGATACATATATATATATATATATATATATATATATATATATATATATATAGTAGAAATGACATATTATAAAACAATAAACCACCATTCAAAACTTTAAAACAACACTTTACTAAGCCAAAATCCACAGTCTGCTGGCAAAGTTCGCTTTTCTAGAACAGTTATGGACTGGACAACTCAAAACTCAACTCAAATACAACTCAAAAACTGAACTGGTTAAAAGATCCAGGTTAAAAAAAAAAGCCAGGTTAAAAAAAAGAGCAGGTGTTGCTCACATAGCGTTCAAAATAAAGAAGGATGGCTGTATAGTATGTGCTAGATATGGGCTTTGACCCTTCAGACCTGCAGATTCTCAGCTGGCCAGAACAGATGTGGAACAGCCCACCCCATCAGCGAGAGCGCTTCTTCATCCCAGGCCATCACGTGACAGATCACGTGTCAGGACAGCCCTCGCAGGTCCTGCAGCAATGGCGCCGTCCTTGACCAGGCATGCCATGGTGGTGTTAGAAAATCTCTTATCATGTTCCGATATGCAGAGGCACAGTCGTAATCAGGCTAAGTGCCATGCTGAGGCGTGAACCCTGCTAAAATGCCATTCCAGGCACCCATAAAACACTTTATGGAAAATAAAGACCAATCTCACTACTAAGTATCGATCGTAAATTATTTTAACATTTGCAGGCAGTCTGCAGAGAGATGTTAACCACTAGAAGTTATCAAAGGGTGTGTGTGGCTGTTCTGCTTGGACATGTTCGCATGTCTTGTAAAGCAGCTGGTGGCATTGTTGCCATCTTCGGATTGGATTACATTTTATCTTCATATTACAGTTACAGCTACATGCAATCAGTTTAAAGGAACAGTTCACCCAAAAATAAAATTCTGATTCTGATGTCGTTCCAAATGTGTATGACTTTCTTTCTTCCTTGGTGAAAAATTATGACAGGACTAAACTATCCTCTTAAGTTACAAAATTGAAACGGTTCTAAAGCAAACAAGAAATGGATAGCAGTAGGCCTATGTATACATTGTAGGTAAAGGCAAACAAAGAAATGTTAAACTTAGATTTCAGCTTTGTTAAATATTTATGATTCCTCTGGCATCAAAAAGCACTCATCCTAAAAGCTTTTCTTGTAACTGTATGTTCTCTGGATACAGCCTTTTGGATTACAGGACTGCACGCTTTAAACAAGACAGTTAATACATTATCTTATAATCAATTTACAAAAACATATTGTACCATATTTTGGATTCATGCATGAAATTCATCAAAAGTGACAGCAAAGACATTCATAAAGTTACTAAAGATTTCTATGTCAAAATTAATACTGTTGTGAACTTTTGAACTTTCTATTCATCATAGAATCCTAACCTGTATCATAGTTTCCACAAAAAATCTAAAGCAGTACAAATGTTTTCAACATTGAGAATAATAATAAATGTTTCTGGAGCACCAACTGAAGAAGACAGGAGTAATGATGCTGAAAATTCAGCTTTGCATCACAGGAATAAATTACATTTTAAATAGAAAGCAACCAAGTCTGTCTATCTGTCCAGAGTAGATTTAGACTTAAAGGAATAGTTCAACCAAAAGGAAAATTTGCTGGAAAATTATTTCCTCAGTGGAACAGATTTTGAGAATTTTATCATTACATCACTTGCTCATCAATGGATCTTCTGCAGTGAATGGGTGCCACCAGAATGAGAGTCCAAACAGCTCATAAAAACTTCACAATAATCCACAAGAAATCCACACGACGCCAGTCCATCAATTAATGTCTTGTGAAGCCGAAAAAAATAATCTAAAACTGTTTTGGACTGTTTTACTTGTAAATGGTGCTTGATGCATGCATACTGTATTTCTCTCCTGATTCAGACAAAACAACTTCACTGGAGAAAGCAATATTACAGATAGAAGACTCATATTTTAGCCAGAAGCAACAGTTTGAAGTTGAAAATCTATTAATGATGGATTTGCTTATTAAAAATATGAAAAATATGCTGTTTTGCTTTAATGATATGAATTGGTGGATGTGTTGTGGATTATTGCAATGTTTTTATCAGTTGTTTGGACTCTCATTGTTGTTTGGACTCTCATTCTGACGGCACCCATTCACTGCAGAGGATCCATTGGTGAGCAAGTGATGCTTTATCGAAATCTGTCATATTTTCTTTAACTAACCACACTAAATGAATGTGTCAGATTGAAGGCTTTGTTGGTATATGAAGCGAATAGAAGAAACTCACTCCAGCTTGATCATATTTCACTTCTTAGCTGCAAACCACCAAGGGAGAAAACGTCACAATATCATGCACTAAAATACTGTCATTTAACTACACTATCTGCACTCTACGGTAACAGGTTACAGCTGACATATTAAGAATGAAGCAGGAAAAGACTGTGACATTAAATTTTATGTATTGTATATAAAATCTGTATATTTAAACAGAAATGTGCATGCTATACTGCATATAAAATTAACAGCAACTGAGAATAGAACGGATGATAAAAAACTCTGTTTTACTTCAACTATGCTTGAACACACATACAAAGCTATGTAGCAAAAATGCTTTTATTCAAAGCCATTCTACTGGCTTGCCTCGTTTCGTTCTGCTGAAGCACATAAGCGCTTTTGTCTGTATTCCCATGGGATCACATCCTCTAGGCTCCACCCCTGCAGTCAGAGGTAAAAACGCTTCTTCTGTGGCAACAACGCAGAGGATTTATCAGACAGGTGATACAAACGCATTATGGGTATTCATATTTCCAGACAATAACTCAAGGGACTGTTTATTATTAGATCAAAAACTATAGGCAACCGAATTAGTGAGAAGATGCTCTAACAAAATTGGCTGAAGCACAGCCAAACTGCAAAAGATGATGGCTTCATTCCCAGATGAAAAGTGAGGTAACTTTATCGTAAAATGACTTTCGCAATGTGGCCGGATACAAACTGTGGCCATGGACCGTTGGGTGTGGTGGTGAATAATTTGATGGTTTTAATGAGAATGACAGCAGCAACGACAAGCAAGCAGAGAATCGGTAGGCTGTCAGTCTAGCAGACTAATTAATGGAACTGATTACACAGTATGAATGTAACAGCATTCACGAATGACATTAAATGACATTAAAACATGCATTAGCATTAGAGATGCAATGTATAATTTCTGCTTTAAAAAAAAACTGTTAAACCTGTCAACAAAATGAAATGTTGAATTAATTAACTGTCAATGGTAATCAAAGGAGATTAATAAAAGTGCATCATGATGACAATTAAATTAAATTTGCATCACGACAATAATTAAATGGGTTTGAATGTATTTTTTTAAAGGTGCCATAGAATGTATTGATACAATATTTTAAATTGTTCTCTGATATCTACATAGAAGGTATGTGGCTTAGGTAAGGGCAAAAATTCTCCAGAAACAGTTTTACATGTCCATTTACAACCCTAAGATTTCTCCCCAGAATGAAACGGTCTGTTATTGGCTTATGTGGAAGGGTCATGAATAATAATATTGAGCTCTGCTCTGATTGGCTGCTTCACAGTGTGGCTCATTTCAGTAGCTCACAGGAAGGAAACACAGGGAAAATATTATATTTCAATACTTTCTCACGTAGTTATATCGTTGGGTAATTATACAGTAAATAAAATGCGGGCATCAGGGAGCCGCTATTAATATGCTGGGCATTGAAACTGTTTTCAAATGCACGATCGCGTTTTACTTTCACTTTCGATATTCGCAATCGCATGTACTCTGTTTATTCTATGGAGCGGCAGTACTTACCACACATTTTACAAGATCAGATGCTTGTCAGTGGTGCTCAGGATCTGTAAATCATTTGCCATCATCCTCAGTCATCTCTCCTTACTCTGTTAATGTGGTAAGTGAAATCTTATGTACTGTAACAGGCTACAGCTAGCATCGAGCTAACCATGTCCCTTTAGTGGCTCGCGTTATTTGCTTTCCGTGCCTTTCTGAATATAGACACCAACCCATCCCTGCACATCACAGCCCCTGCACAGCCTGGAACATAACATTTATTTCCATGATCTGCCATTTTCGCTGTTGTCCTCACTTGTTTCTTCACAATACCTGCAGAACGTCTGATGGTTCGGCTGTGTAGGTTCAGTTGGCATAGAACATGGGCGGGTATATGCAAATGTTGGGGGCATAACTATTAGTGATCCCGACTGTTACGTCACAGTCGGTGTTATGTTCTGATTGGCCTATTTTTCAGTGGTCTTTTTTATTCACGAGATTTACATAAGAAGGAGGAAACAATGGTGTTTGAGTCTCACTATATGTCATTTCCATGTACAGAACTGTTATTATTCAACTATGCCAAGGTAAAGACAGTTTTCCATTCTATGGCACCTTTAAATATCAGTTTTCACGCGTTTTTGTTCAAATGTTCATACATACTTAAATTAATATATAATATTTGAATATTTAGTTCAGTTTTACATTTTACTCACCAAATTAAATGTTATTTAGTTTCAATTAAATTAGATGTCATTTTGGTCAAAGTAAAATTGACAAAAATCAATGAATATGACAAGACAATTTTATGACATATTATTATTATACATTCTAAATAAACTAAACACTATTCTAAATAAACTATTCAGTGTTGTTTTAATATTATTGAGATTGTAGAGTTTTGTTAATATTTTGAAAAATAAAAGCTTTTAAGTCATTTTATTTTTATTTTAGTTTTAGCTATTTAATACATCATAAAAATGTTGCCTTGTCAGCTAGATGAACATAATTTTAGGTATTCATATTTAGTTTTTTTTTTTTTTTTAATTTTGTATTAAATTTCAGTTAATATTTCTTTTAAGTAATGAAAATATTTTTATGTTTTCATTACCTATAATAACCCTAAAACTATTTTTTTTCTGTATAAATTATTGCACCATATGGTAGATCATGTTTCTGAACACCAAATAAAATAAAATAAAATTAATTAATTAAAAAAAAAAAAAAATTACACAATTCAGTTTTTTAAGATCTTTCTGATCTATTTGTATTCTCAGCAACCTGTCCCGAAATAACCATTAATGTGATTTGTGCACTTTATTATGTGAACGGCTTGGTTAGAAAGGCTGTGCCAAGAACATAAAATGCAAATTCAAATCAAATAGCTTCAGAAAACAAAACCAGCCAAAAGGCATCATGATACACATAATGCATTTCTTGTACTGTTCTGGGCTTTGGCAGGTCAAAAGGGTAAATATGAGGAGTCCGGATCCTCTGTGTTCAGCTACCGGGCAACATTCCAACATTTATACCTATTGTTGCTAGGAGACATTCCCGCTAATGTTTACAGCTCGCCTCAATCAAACGGGAAGCTGGCAAATAGCGTGCAGAACAGCACAGGTATCATCATCGTAACCTTTTGTGTTCTGAAATCTCACGACTATGAAAGAGGCATCCGGGGTGGGAAAAGAAAGGTTAATTTAATGCCGAAGGAAGGAGAGACGTCTGAAAAATGTCCTGCAGCAAAGACTTATTCCCACCGCACGTTTGCGGCACTTGTGTTTATTGGTTTTGTTAAGCTGGGAATGATTTATAACATCTGAAAAGCCATTAAATCTTTCTGCCTTTTTAGATTTGGATTGTGGTGTGGAGAAGCCAATTCAATTCACTTGCCAAATATCAAGGACTTCTTTTCCCTGAGAGGCAGCTCTTCAGTCGCAGTCACAAAGCCAAAGAGCTTCGGTTGTTCGCTATGCTATTCCGTCTCTATCCTGCTTGTCAATCTGGGATTCTTTATTGTCAAATTCATGAAAATATTAGCAAATAAAGCGATCTGATTCAACAGTTCTACTTACGTAACAAATCAATGGATTTCAGCGACATGCGAATGTGAAACTGCTGTCACGATAACAGCCAATCAGGACATTTTTATTCTTGTTATATATGCATCCTTCATGCAGCTCAAACAGTAGCGCATGGTCTTGGGTTTGGTTCCCAGAAAAAGCAAGAACTGATAATATGTATATCTTGAATGTGAGTCTGAATATGCATGAATGTAAATATATTGGGCCAGATTTACTAACAGCTTGCGCCAGCGCAAACCGTCTTTTGGCGTTAAAATAGTACTGTCGGGATTTACTAAAGACGCACAGTTAACAATTAGCTTTACTAACATTTGCGCTCGTCAAATTTACCATTATTTAACATCGAAAAAAAGCATGTCTTAAAGCAGGCGCTAATTTGTGCTGCTCTTGGTAGATTGAGCTGGTCATTATAGAAATGATCTGGCTGTGTCTGTTCTTTAATGCGCGCATTGTCAGTAAATCATACGCAGAATTTTCCCCTCCCATTGGCGCTTTTATGGAATTGCGCACTAACGCTAATTTGCCCTGTTTAGTAAATCTGGCCCCTGGTGTTTAATATTCAAGGAATCAGATTAACAACCAATGAGACTGCATGGAAGTAACATAAACCAAACAATCAACAAAATGTTGCACAAAAATCGGATTTATTTGAAAAAGATAGCTTTATCGCATGTTGTTTAATTGCATAGAGGTGTAAAAGAGAAAGTATGCTTTAAAAACAGAAGTTAATTAGCAAGTTTAAATTCATGGTGTACAAAAACATTCATTTATACATGGTAGAGTTATGGCATCAATGCTTTGATGAGATATGTAAATATTTGGATTCATTATGCAAAACGGCTTCCTAAACCATCTGTCAGTTTTAGGAAATCAAGGTCACGTTGCAAAGGCACTGCACAGAAATTTAGAACAATATTCTGCCAAAGCGATTGTTTTGTTTGGCAAAGGGTCTGTTCGAAGTGCTTTCCGTCTGTACGCTAGGAATCCATTTATTTCCAGTCCAGAAAAAAAAAACAACGAGAGTTGTCGCAGCACTTTTACATGCTTACGGGCGAACTCAATCAAATATAATACACGGCATTAACCTCAAAAAATGTACGTTTGGCAAATCACCTGCATTCAGGAGGGTAATTTCAAGAGCACAAACCTTTCTCCTGCATACAGCTGATTACGATAAAGGAAAACAACAATTAAACCTTTGTCTTTGTGCTGTTTCAAGAGGAAAAATTACAGCAGACATTCATACTAGTTTGAAAACAAAGCAATAACAGAAATGTGTAGCGCCAGGTGTAAAATACTTCAAGAGAGCTTAGAAATGAACTCACTTCATGACCTCAAGAATAACAGGTGTTTGTCAGCATTTGGGCAATCTGTTATCCACCAATGACAATCTAACATGTTTCCTTTTTTTTTTTTTCAATTTACACATTCTATTTTTACTCTCAAGGTAACATCTGAGTTAACAAATAATCTTGTGTTTATTTGAGTAAACACACATTTGTGGCTGAGAATGATTTGTTTCCTATGACAGTACAAGAAAAGCATAAACAAATAAGAAAACAATAAGATGGATGAACAACATGATCCAAATGCTCTGTATCTGAAATGACAAATGCAGAAGCTGATTAAAGTTAAATCATAAACGTTGAATGCATAGAGCATCTCCTTCAGTAGCTCATTAGACATCAATTTAACATGTTACTCTACTACAATTAATTACGAGAAAAATAAGGCATAAAAATGAACACATTTATTCATGCTCCCTGATTCATGCTATTCTACTAGAAACTTGCCAAATCACACTAACTGAGAGAAGACAGCACAAAACGAATATGGACAGATGGACAAACTCAAATGCATAATGGATTGCTGTGGACTGTGATAGACTTCAATGATATGGAAATAAAACAAACAATATACTGACTTCTAAAGCCACTTTCTGTGATGTCTATTCAACTCTTCTGCCATAATAACATCTTTGAATTATCCTCATTTAAGGGATAGTCATCGCCACTTTTTTTTTTTTTTTTTTTTATAAAACATTGATATGTGCCATTAATTGCGATTAGTTTGATTAATCAGTATATCATGTAATTAATTCAACCAAAACATTTAGAAACAGTCTCAGCAAATAGTTTTACAATATTTATGATTATATAAAGACTATCAACACTACATCTACTACATATTGTAGTTTCTTCTGGCCAAGAACTGCCACTTAGACAGCCTTCTGATCAACATGTAAAATGACCAACTGTTGTTGATAAGGCTGTGCAGGGCAGACAAATCTGAAATCGATGCAGCCACAACAACAGACTGGCCTGCAACAAAGTAGTAAAACATTCAGATAATGATGCTTCAGATTACACAAAAATGTAGAGAGATAAGGAAATCAGAGCAAAATTTGAGTGAACCACACGGTCAGACCTTCCCTCAAGGACATAACAGAAGATACAGTATGTCTAAAACAAAACTCTTGAATAACTTTATGAGTTTCAATGCCGTGAGCTTGCAACATCAGCAGCAATCTGGTAACATGTAAACAAATCTTTCCGACTGCCTGTTAAAAAACTTGTGCATGCCTGATTCCCAGAAGTTCCCTTGTGGGCAGCCGATTGGAACGGGCAGATTTCACCAGCTGTATTCATCTTTGCGTACAATATGCATCAGACAGTCCATAGGGAGGCTGTCAGAGGCTGAAGCTAAGAGGACTGCTTTGACAACGGATATCGAGTTTTTCATCAGCCGTAATAGAGTCAAACTATTTTACCAGATGTCTTTTCTATGAATGCATCTTTGAGCAATCTCTATAAACACATCCCTTGAGTATACAATATTCTTTTCTTTGCTTCCATGTCAGAATGTTGGGCCTCCAGGCCAGACTGTTGGACCACAGGCATTTATACTTGCCAGACACAAAAACCACCAGAGAGAAAACTCTTATAAATGCTTTAACTATGGACATTTTATCTGTGTTATAGCCTTAGGCAATAAAAAATGGTCTGCTTGGTAATTTAGCAGAGCTGGGTGCATTAGCTCAATTTGATTCGTTTTTCTACAGCCATTCCAACAGAAGAAAAGAGTAACAAACTTTTTATTTACAGCAACTCATGCCATGATGCGACATGGGTGCCCTACATCACTGGGAAAAAATGGCAACTAATACACACAGAAAGCCAATCTGCTACATCAATTTCTTAGCAGATTAATCTGTAGACAATTTGCAGAAGCTCAATGCACAGTAAGTGGAAAGAAAGAAAGAAAGAAAGAAAGAAAGAAAGAAAGAAAGAAAGAAAGAAAGAAAGAAAGACCTTATGATTTCTAAGTTAATACATATATACAGTACAGGTCAAAAGTTTGGAAACATTACTATTTGTAATGTTTTTGAAAGAAGTCTCTTCTTGCTCATCAAGGCTGCATTTATTTGATCAAAAATACAGAAGAAAAACAGTAATCTTGCAAAATGTTATTACAATATAACATAATGGTTTCTGTTTTAATATACTTTAAAATATAATTTATTTCTGTGATTCAAAGCTAAATTTCCATCAGCCATTACTCCAGTCTAAAGTGTCACATGATCCTTCAGAAATCATTCTAATATGCTGATTTATTATTAGAATTATCAATGTTGGAAACAGTTGTGCTGCCAAATATTTTTTTTGGAATCTGTGATGCTTTTTTTCAGGATTCTTTGATGAATAAAAGATTAAAAAGAACAGCATTTATTCAAAATAGAAATCTTTTCTAACAATATAAATCTTTGCTATCACTTCTTATCAATTTAACACATCTTTGCTGAATAAAAGTTTTAATTTCTTTCAATAAAAGAAAGAATAAAATTTACTGACCCCAACCTTTTGAACAGTAGTGTATATTGGTAGAAAAGATTTCTGTTTTAAATAAATGCCCTTCTTTTTAACTTTTTATTCATCAAAGAATCCTGAAAAAAATATCACAGGTTCCAAAAAAATATTAAGCAGCTCAACAGTTTCCAGCACTGATAATAAATCAGCATATTAGAATGATTTCTGAAGGATCATGTGACACTTTAGACTGGAGTAATGGCTGATGGAAATTCAGCTTTGAATCACAGAAATAAATTATATTTTAAAGTATATTAAAACAGAAACCATTATGTTATATTGTAATAACATTTTGCAAGATTACTGTTTTTCTTCTGTATTTTTGATCAAATAAATGCAGGCTTGATGAGCAGAAGAGACTTCTTTCAAAAACATTACAAATAGTAATGTTTCCAAACTTTTGACCTGTACTGTATATATATACACACACATACATACAGGTGCATCTCAAAAAATTAGAATACCGTGAAAAAAAGAATTTTTTATTTATTTATTTTATTTTTTTTACATTTCTGTATCATTGCCACCTTTTATGCTATGGATTATTTTAGCTGTCGGGAATATATGTGATTAAAACAAAAGTCTAAGAGGCACCAACATTATCTGAAATCCTAAATTGATATCAGTGCATAAATTCATAACGAGTGTGGCAACTGCCTCAACCTCAATGATAAAACCTTATGTGGCAGCTACCAGCAACATATGAGCATTTGCCATTTATGTAACCAATGACATGGAGATAAAATAAAGTTTAAACGCATCGCAACTTTAGACTTTGGACATTAAAAGGCTTTTTTTCTCTATACTGTACAATCATCCTTCTTTTTCTCATGAAGAGTGAGAATATTACTGAGGATTTCCCTAGTAAGTAAATTTAGTTGCTCTCCCCTACTTACTGAGTTGGACAAGAGGAATAAATACAGGGCATTGCAATACAAGAATGTGTTTCCAAACATTAAGAGCATCCAACTGAGAGTATCTCAGAATGAACCCTCTCTCAGAATAGTAGGAAACATGGGGAAAAGGGGATCAGAAAAGGTCAGAGAAACAGAGAGGACAAAAGAGAGCTCAGATCATAAAAAAACTCAAATGCTCCTCAAAGTTTTTCCATCAAACCGCACAAAACCCACCCTAATCCTAAACTATACAAAATCGCATTATAAGACAACAGCTTCTCAAGAGTAACTCTCGAGCTTATGACATCAGCCTGCTCAAATGACTTGCTTATGACATCATCTCGCTCAAAGACCAGCTTCTAGTCACGAACACTGAGTAAGGTCTGATTAATAGACACCAGGTGGTGGCATCACCCACTACAGCTGATTCTTCGGGTTAATGACCTGTGTGATACATTAACCTACAAACGTCCATTTGGATTAGTGTAGTCGCGTTTGCCATTTGTCATGTGATCTATCACGCACGCCTGATTCACCATGCAAGCTGGTTGGTATGGTGAGACTGTCGCTGACCACTATCCATTACTGTAACTGAAAGAGTGATTCAAAAGGTGTCACAGAGATAGTCTGGGAAGAGTAAAATTACTCAGCACTGTGAATTCTCTCAGAGCGCAAGGTTGCTGTACAAACACCAGACTGAAATCAGCTTTTCAAATGGGACTAGATTAGAAAACATTCTGACCGTTAGAACCCTCTCAAGCTCTAGGAGAAGCAATAAGCAATCGTTTTCTGCTTTAGTGGGTCAATGAGACTTGGCTTTGCTTCTTTAACTTAAAATTCCTAATTGGCTGTCAGGACCCATGGTAGTGGGAAGAGAAGCATAAATGATAGTGGCCCCAGGCTAATGACACAAGTCTTGCCTTCACGAGCACCATCATCCCTCCGGTGTAATATAACGAGGCAGGGTTTCCACATATAGCTCCATATTATTTCCACTAAGATTACTCACGGCCACATACATCTTAGTGCCATATCACTGACCATTTGTCGGGTGAACACTTGGGTTCTTGAGTTCTCTGGTTCACTTCTGGAAGACTCTACAGTTTTTGCACCATTACAAGTGACTGACTCTCATCTTTGAACCAAACCTAATTCCACAACTGTATAAAATCAAGACGCAAGTGTCCAGAAAACAATCCAGATTAAAAACCTAAAACGTTGTAGGTTCAAACCCTCTATGTACTCTCACTCAAGCTTACTCCAGCCATACTGTCACTTTACAAATTCACTTTTTTTTTATTTTATTTTTTTTTTTTTATTAGATTGACATGCAGTTCGGTAATTCAACATCTAGGCTGGTAACCGGAAGGTTGCAGGTTCGAATCCACAAACTATCATATTACCGCATGTTTAGAAATTACTTGAGCTTTATCACTTACCAATTGCATGCCACATATAAATGCCAGCGTGCATCTACCACTGCAACAGCCCATCTTGCCCTCCTTCGAATCCGTGTTTCCACGTGGGTCACTGTAACTCCACCAGATAACGCCGAGGCAACGGGCTTAAAGGGGTCTTTCTTCACTCCAAAGGCGATAGACGCGAATCAAATACGCCCTTCCGATGAAAGCATCCCAAGCACTCCACCATGTAGAAAGAAGATAGGAAGAAAACTGCATGTGTTTGTTAGAAAAGTAGAATTGAGCTGTAATGCAAAGTCAAAGAGATACGAACAACACTTCCCTAAGTTAGTGGAGAAATAACGGTACAGTAGCTCCAAATCCAGCACTGAAAGACACGTCAGTGTGATCTTCCACGGGTCCGTGTCTCAGAAACAAAGCCACCCAGTGTTGTTTACGCTCTCATTGCTCCTCCCTCGAAAGAAACCGAATTAACACCTTTTAAACAGCAACGATTCGCTTTATTTATCTGGAAGCCGCGGTGCGCGTTTAGCTGTCCAGCAGGAAATCCACAGGAACGGTGATACGGGGACAATAATCCAAGCGCGCGTCCTGTAGGAACCGTTCAGTGCAGCTGAAACGTGTCTCCTCGGGTCCCTCAACTACTGTTGGTCCCTTCCAGCGTTAACTTGCACAGTCCGGGTGTAGAGGAGGACAAAGAAGCGGTGCATCTTGCACCATCTGACGCTCCAGATTGAATGAAGCGCACGCGGTGCTGCTCTCCGCGGGGATGCGACTCGGTTTGTTTCTCACGCAGCGGCTGGTGCTGATGCTGTACAGAGCGCAGATGAGGACCTGGACGTCCCTCAATGCACCGGATGAGCTCTCCGCTCCCTCTCTCAGTGGGCGTGAGAGCAACACGATATGGAAATAATGACTGTGTGGTGTCGGGGGGTCACTGGGCAAGATGCAGATATATAACGGGCTGTAATTGCTCCATTCGCCCTCAGGAAATTCCAGGTCTGAATTTAAACGGCGCCCTCGGGTTTCAAAGTCTACAATGAAAAGAAATATTCTTGTTAGCAATATAACAATTCGTTTCGTAAGCTTCCATTAGTGTAGTTGAAAGGTTCTTTTGAAGAGACTTTTTTTTAACACAATATCGTTTTGGCTGCTTGGAGGGATTTATTTCGCGATAATGAACTGACTGTATTATCCCGCATACTACATGGCCAATTACAACAACAATAATAATAATAATAAAATAGGTAAACATAAAAAATGATTCAAGTTGAAATTACTTTATAATTAGCTATATAGCCTAGCTTCCGATAAGAAAAAAAAATAGTCCACCACACAATAATCAACCACAACACTATTAAAAATAATTTTAATAACACCAAAGTCCTCCGAGGTTACTTTTAGTACAGTCGATAAATGAGGCGCAATATTTTTTTTATGAAACGGTACCAGTCTGCAATGTGACGCAAGACCTGAAAGTAGTTCCAACTAAAGCGGATTGATATACAGCATTGACACCAATCAGAATCAAGTATTCCACAGAGGCGTGTAATAATATGCAATGTATACCTAACACACTGTACATAGGCTACACACTTTATATAAGCATAAATGTGTACTTGCTAGAATAGAATAGTAGTCTTTATATACTTAAAGTTACTGCTGTTGCGATGCAAATCGCTGATGATAAACACACACCCACAAAGAGATACACACACAATCAGTCTCTCTATCAATGTTTATGACATGCTTTAATTTTCCCAGCAATCTTGAGTGGCAGTAGCATGTATTTACTTTCCGATTTCCGGAGGTAATGACTTCAGGCAAAATTGCGGACCCCTCCTTCCTGTCATGCTTGTCCTCTGGTCCAGTATAATCTTGGATTCATTTCACTTGTACCCGGGAAAGCGATAGAATTAGAGATAGTGCATTATGTTTGTGTGAATGTTCCATGCCACATGACTTATCTGAGTTTTCCAGCCATCACGTCTGGTCCTCGCATTTGCCAAGTTTCCACAATGTCCAAGCAAGCAAACTGTTATAAACAAATCCGGTGGAAATGAAACCCATTAACCTCAATGGGTAACCTCAACCTTTTTTAACACGCCATATATGAATAATCTAGTATTTAGGGGGGGTTTTTTTCTTCTTTTTTCTTTTATTCTTTGTTCCAGTAAAAGTCATTAAAACTCTACGATTTTATTTTATTTTATTTCATTCCCGTCACAAAATTTTAATTTTCCACCTGAAAGTGTCACACTGTTTGTATCTGATAGCTTTCTCAAATCTTAATCTAGATTGGGCAAACTGGGGTGAACCATTAAAGAATACAATATTAAGGAGGACTGCGCATCTGTAGCAGCTGTATGGAGAGATATCGATCCTTTAAAAATTCATGAGCTACTGCAGAGCCCTGACTTCTATCACTTTAAATTGGACACCAGACAGATGCACTTTCCTGCTTTGTGCTTTAGTGAGGTTGAACTTTGGGTTCTCCTGAATGTTTTATTTAATCTGCTCTTATTCCATCAGTATGCTATCATAGGATTTTCACCTGCCTAACAGTGAAAAATCAGGACATTATTCTTTCAAAGGTACCTTTGCACCTTAAAAATGCTCTCGTTGACAGGCTGAACTGTGGATGTTAAAGCTGCATTGTATCATTTAAATAAAACAATGGTTATTTCACAGATTTACAAGAATAATATGACAGTCGCTGTGGCTTTGAATGCATTTATAGGCCAACTTTGCTGCAAAACAACATATGCTCATATGCTCAATTGTTCCACTACATCTCATATTGAAATCTCTAGTAACTTTGTAGCAGTTTTAATTGCAATGTTATCATTTATTCACCGAGATGGAATTCTTTTAAAAGACTTGACATGTAAGCAGATGGTTGCCATGCTAAATAGATGTTTTTCTGAGTTCCAATGGGTTCAGCTAAGGGCTAAAGAAATGTATAAATCATTATATACACATTCATGTAACAGATGCTTTTATCAGAAAATAATCTACATTAATTAACATTATATATATATATATATATATGAATATATAATATATATATTATACATACATATACATAATTATATATTATTTTATATATTATATTAATTAATATAAAATACATATAAATTAATATATTATTGATTACTTTGGAATATATAGCTTTTTTTTTTTTACAAACTAAATAAAAAATCTGTCCCACAACTACAACCTAATTTTTTTTTTTTGTCCTTGAACACTCATTCTGCAAGCTTTTATATTACCTCAAGTTACTCTATTTGTCACACACTGCAACTACGGGTATGCGTGATTGCAGCGAGGTACATTATATTATAGGTAATTAGTTCACTAGGCCAGTGTTAACAAACAGTAGCAGTCCTGCTTTATGCTACCTGCTGGTATGTCTTAATAAGTGTAACACCTAGAGCTGATTACATAATCTCCAATAATGAGATGTTCAATAACAGCCTGCAGAAGGGCTGTTCAATTAATTTTTTAATAAGCCAGTGATTGGCCCCTCTGGGTGTTTCAGTGCCCCCTTGTGGATGTAGGATAATATTTCAGCAACTCTGCGTTAAACGCTGCCATCTATTATACGTCAGGCTGTCAAATGCCAATTAAAATGTGCTGATTATATAATTTTGCATTAAAATATTTACTTTAAAGGTTAACATGTCCACCTGGGCCAGAATTCCACATGCGCCTTTTTGAAAATAATACACTCAAGTATCCAGTAAAGTTTGAAACAGCAATGCAAGAAGTCGAATTAAAAGTTATTTTCACAAATGTACAACAGATGAATCATGTTCACCACACAAACAGTGTCTTGGCATCAGATAAACACATCACACAATGACTGCTGCTGTGTTAGGGAAACCACAGTGCTTCTGCAGCTCACTGCCAGTTTTAATCATTTAAAACCTGCATTCCAGAAGGCCATCAGATATTGATGATAATTTCTTGCCCCCAGTTTGTTTGTTGCACTGCGACTGTTTGATCAAAGTTTGCAAGTGATGCAAGTTCCTGTATATGTGAAGCAATCCACAGAGCAGACAAGAGGAGGTGAATAACTCTCAAAAGTTGAACTGTTCACCCTAAAATGAAACTTCTGTCATTTACTCAAAAGTTTCTCTCAGAAATTGCTAGTAGACTTTACAAACCATTACAAATGGCAACAAATATTGAATTAAATGTGAAATTCGGATGTAGAAAAACTGACATAGCATTTTATTGTAAAATCTACTCCAATAAATCTATTTTTAATCATTTTTGTATTAACTATAATTTTACGGCAAAAACACAAAATGTCCAAATGTTCAACTTTTGTGTTCCTACAGGGGGGAAAATGTATATGGGTTCAGAACAATATGAGTTTTCAAAGTTACACATTGAATTAAACATTAAATTTTTAGGTCAAAATTTTAAAGTAATATTTTCTTGTGAAATCTGTTCCAATAATCTTGATATAATACTTCAAAAAAAAAATTACAGTGTAATGACAGAATTGTTATATATAGGTGAGTTATTCCTTTAACAGTTGAGCTGTAAGTCTAAACAACCACAGCGCAATTCACTCAACTTTCTATTCATATTCGTTAAGCGTTAGCCTTACAAACACACCTGACCCATCAGCCCAGACATTACATATTACCAACGAATGAGGCCGTTAACACAACCTCTGCAATTATCCTACACGTTTAAAGTGTACATTTACAGCCTAGTGTTTTTCAGCACATTTTCTATCCTTAGGCCTCCACATCTGCTTCTATTGATAGCTGCCAGTGAGCTCTGCTAGCTGCCAGCGAACTTGAGAGAGAGATTGGTTGAACTTTCACTGTGACGCTCTTAGTGGCTCCTTTTAGCAGAGAGCTTTGAAAACGAATGAATGCCAGAAGAGCGTCTGCAATGCGGGGTTTTTAATTGATGGTACGGTATCTGAAAAAAGAAAGTGCGGCAGGCAGCTGTGCTGCGTTGCGGCTCCATTCAGGTGTCCGGCGTACTTTCCTTGAGTGGGAATCAGTGATGCGTTGGGTTGCCCATCTCAGCACTTTAATATGGGATGTTGCAGCCCTGTCAACTCTAATTACACATGAACACATCCAACAGTATTGGGCCGCATTCAGTTCAGAGGGATGTGTTGCCAAAGAGCATGTCACATGGCCAAATCTTTATACAACTCCAATAATATTGTGGACTTTACAATGATGGAACGTTTGCAATTTAGCCAGCAGGAGCAATCCCAGCTGAGTCACTATCAATATCCGCCTAGCTTTTAGGATGGCTTTTATGGATTGGTGCTGTGGATGATACCAGCATTACTAGATTGAAACCCAGAGAAAAGATAAAAAAGGTTACTTTTTCCTATTAAAGTCATTCATTACAACGTGATCACTTAAACTGCTCTACGATTAGACTGTAGCTGAATCTGTAATAGTCTTGCTAACCATATGGTGATATGGGAAAAATTAGGGCCACTAAACTTAGAAATTCACTTGAGTATGAATTCTTAATAAAATTAAAAAAATTGGTTTACTATTAAAATGACATGTTGAACTATGGTACTTATGTGGGTGATGCAGGTTTAAAGGAATAGTTCACCCAAAAATAAAAAATTGCTGAGAATTTACTCACTCTCAGGCCATCCAAGATGTACATGAGTTTGTTTCTTCATCATAACAGATTTGGAGAAATTTAGTACTACATCACTTGCTCACCAATGGATCCTCGGTAGTGAATGGGTGCCATCAGAATGTCCAAACAGCTGATAAAAACATCATTATAATCCAGAAGTAACCCACACAACTCCAGTCTATCAGTTAAAATCATTCCCTGTTCATTTTTGGGTGAACTACTCCTTTAAGTCTGACCTGTGATATTTTAACTGCTGTTTGTCACTGTTAGACCAGCCTTATATATTTGTCGTCTCATTTATTAAAACAGTCTAAAACTCCATTTTCATTTTTCATAATGTAGCCCAGTTAATAAATTAAAACTTCATAAAGGCCTCTGTTTTGTTTACTTTGCAACTACTGTCAACACTCAAAAAACAAATTCACAATAATTTATTTTTAAAGGTCGAAAAAATTATTAGAATGTAATTTTACTCACCCAAATCTTTTCAGTGGAAGATTTAAAGTACACTTTTTTTTCACACAACAACAGTTCAGTCACCATGGCTGTCAATCTATGAAATTAAAAAAAAAAAAAAAAAAATGGAAAAACAGCAATATTTTGAAACCAAATCAATCTTCTTTTTAATATATTTTCAAATGTTATTTATTCCTGTCATGGCAAAGCTAAATTTACAGCGGTCTTCACATGATCCTTCAGAATTTGGTGCTCAATAAACATTTCTTATTATTATCAATGATGAAAACAGTTGTGCTGATTAATAGTTTTGTAGAAGCACTTTTTTTCAGGATTCTTCTGTGACACCATAAATGTCTTTACTGTCACTATTGATCAATTTAATCCATCCTTTCTGAATGAAATTAATTTCTTCTTAAAAAAAATGTTCTGAGCAGTGTGTATAGCATCTGTTTTTTTGGAAAATACAACAGTTTCAACATTAACATATGAGGTGTGACTGGGTGTAATTTAAGAACAATGTTAAAGTCTCTTCAAGTAATGTTAACCACACACCTGTTTTACTTATTAAACTGAAAAAGCTATGCTAAAAACCCATGGCTCAAAAATGCTAATTCTCTTCCAGCTTTTACGGCTATGAACAGCTCTATAAAGAGGCTTCAACCTCCCAAAAAAGACATCCTTATTCATACATTATGATCCCATCAATACTCCCATTAAACCAGAGGCTCAGTTTGCTCTGTTACCTATTTTCTTCCTTGTTTATGGCTCTGTTGTTGTCTAGTACAGCGAGCATCCAGATGGCCGGTTAGAGATGACAGGACTAAATTATGATTGGGTTTGGCATGGCATAACGGGGGTTTGATGCACTCATAACATCCATAACACCCCTCCCTGTGAAATACAATGACAGAGCCCATTAGGCCTATTTTTGTTCTTTTTCCCCCTCAAATTCCTGTTCTCCAAAAGCATTTGAATCAGGGCCTGACCTCTCCTCCCATTATGGTCATTTAGCGCTGCTTGCTATTGCACTCCAGACAGACTGTCTTTAAGCATTAATGACTTCATCAGCAGTTCTTTTAAATTACCCATTAAGATGCAGTTTTGTCCAATCCTTTACTGCTGGGTCTGCTTCCTCTCACCAACAGCTACAGATCTCACCATGTGAGAAGGAACACAACCTGACGTCTATTAGGGAGACGAACGCTTCTTTTAGTTTCTGCCTGTGCTGAAGGATTATTTTCCAATGAAGCGGCCCAAATCTGTATCATGCCAGGTTAGTAATGCTAGTTTTACCTACTAAACGAAATGAAATGATTTGGAGATAGTGTGTTGTTGTTTCGGCTGACAATTGCAAACTGTAAAATACTTGGTTGTCAAACAGGGAATGCTATAAAAGTGGATGCTTTGTTTTTATAGACAAATTTATGCATCACATTTTTGTTTCACAACCTGCTGGTTTATTGCTTTCTCTTTCCAGAAACCACATTTGTATGGCTCACAAAAAGCCATTTCTTTTCTAAATTAGTTCTTTAAAATCATTCATGGATGGAAAGAATTTGGCTACTTTGCCAGATTTTTGATCATTATAGACTCATTAGCTCTTTTATGGTTGTTCCTTTTTTATTTATTTTTTAGTTGCTTTCATTTTTTTTATTTCACAGACCAAAGACTGAGATGATGTAAAAAACAAACAAAAAACAAAAACAAATCTGCATCTCTTTCATAAAGCTTTTCGAAGAAACAGTAAGCTGTATAGGCTGTTGACTAGTTATCCGCCTTATATCACTGATACTGTTACCCTTGACATATTCCCAAAATATTACCCAACAACAAATCTGTAAAGTAAATCTGAATTTTTGCCTCTATATCTGCATCACCGCACTAGGTAGCCACGTCCACAAAATCTTATTGGTCCAACATTCAGCTCGACATAAAAGTATATTTTAAAATCAAAGATCTTCTGATTGGTTGTGACTGCATTATGTCGCTCAGCGGTTTTTAGTTCTGCATGGACTGCTGATTTGGTTAAGTCATTACAGCCAACCGCTAGGGTTGAAAACAAGTTCTTATTCAGAACAGGTTCCAATGATACAAAAATACCAGAACTGCATGACAGTAATGACATGTTTTCTGCACTACTTACTCAATGGGACTATAACACTTTTATGGAATCTACAACACAAACGATATTGTCAGATTCTTTTTGGTGATTTAAAAACATGCAGTGCAACCAGTGTAGTCCGATTTCCAAAAAAATGACTCCAAGGAGTTGGTTCTTGTTTAGTCGATCAAAAACACAGTACATCTAGTAGAGTCCAGTTTCCAAAGAATGACTCCTATGAGTCGTTGGTTTTAGTGCATCAAAAATATACAGCGCAACCACTCTAGACCGATTCCCAAATTAATGACTCCTGAGTCAGCTCTTTTTAGTGGATCAAAAACATACAGCGCATCCAGTATAATCTGATTCCCAAATGAATGACTCTTATGAGTCTGTTCTTTTTAGTGGATCAAAAACATTGCACAACCAGTGTAGTCCAATTTCCATACAAACTTCTTCTATGAGTCTGTTCCTTTTCAAAAACATACAATGCAAACTTTTTCCAAAATACTTATTCCTTAAAAGAAAAGTTAATGAAACCGTGAGAAAACTGGAATCTTTAAGAGGAAACAGAACCAAAACTGTTAAATTATTCTCAATTTCCTTCCTTAAAAATAACTGAACCTTGATTTGTTTTTCTACATCTGTTCTTAATCTTCAATTGGTTGTTTTGCTTATTTAATGCAATGACTAGTTATCCAGCTTCCACTTCCATGACATTCAGAGCACTGCTAATTGAGCCGTCTTCAAAACACAATGCTTTTTTTCTCGCCTTTGCACCATAGATAGAGATACAGATATAGTTTATTCAGACCCTTGGCAAAGTCTTGTCTCATTTCAGGGACTTGAGAAGCTATTCAGAGAGGCAGCATTTAGATGTAAATCTGGCTGATATAAAACCCTGGTATTGTGAGATAAGGAGGTCACAGATGTCATCGCAGTGTCTTTTATGTGATAGCTGTTCAGAGACGACGAGCTAGGATTGAACCCTGAGGTGACATAGCGGCGCACTAAACAGGACAGAATGTGTCTGCGTCAACCTTTTCCAAGCGTGGGCTCCGCACGCACACACAAACACACGCGCATACGAAAAAAACACCCGTGATTCGCATCACAATGCCAGTCATTTTTCCTCCTCATTGCACCGGATTTCATCAGACCTGCATGTTTCATCTTGACCTGCAAAAGGGTTGACTGACTACGACGGAAATGCAGATGAGTGGGTGAGAAATGCAAAGCTTCTATTGTATACTAAGCTCCAAAGGGACAAGACTAAAGATGCGAGTTTGTCTTCATGAATATGGGTCTTCCAATAAAACGAGTAAGAAAAAAAGGTCAAATTTTGGTGGTTATGTAGTAATGTTTTGGCTATTATTTGGCTTTTTTAAAACCCAGTGCTGCTATTGTGGGCAGACTGGAATGGTCAAATATGCTTCAGTAGTAATTTTGTATTTTAATATGCAGTATTTTAAATTTAGTATGTAGTTAATACAACATTATTTAAATTTTAGCTTTAAAAATTGGAGATCTGTACTCAAAATTTGAGTCCATTTGACACTGAGCATAATTTGTTACATACCTTTCTATCAAAGTTATCTGACATTATCGAGATGAATTTGTTCTGACACAGTTTAACTCTCGTCATATGTTCTTGTCATATTTTATTACCATTTTCTAAACTATAGCGAATAAACTGTGATAATGTGAGAAATGTTGAAGGTGTCTGAAACAATTTTGGTTTGACTGTACATTTTTCAAGTTGTCCAATAAAATATTAGCAACAGCGAAGCAAGAGCAAACTGGCGTCTACAAAAAAAACAAAGTATGACTAAAACCTATTGCCTATTCCTGAAATATAAATCACGTCCCAACTTCCTGTTTCAGTAGAAAATACATCTACATAAGAAAGAAATCTGTGCTTGTCAAGCGATTTCATATGATCTTAAAAGCACGCTTATGTTCTGACATCTCAGGCTTTTCCCTATTCCCTGAAATATGGGGAAGGTACAGCTGAAAGAATAAAATGCAATTTGCTCTTTAAAGGTCAACTTTCTAAATGTTCCATTTGCACAGTTCATGAAAAAGGTTTCGCTTGATTTGCATGAATATTTAACAAGCCACCGTAAACAGCTTAACCCGAGTTTATCACGGGCTCCGTTTCTTACATGCATTCATTCACTACAGCTTCTCAATCTTAGCTAAAAAATCTCCATTAAAGATAGCTTTATGCAGTATGTCATGCTTTTAACGTATAACGTGCAATATTTCATTATGTAAATTAGCAGAAAATGGTGCTAAAATGGATCAAAATACACATTTCAAAGATGCGTTTTCATGTGTGCGGTTGCCTTTCGCACTCTCACCCGATGACAGGCAGGCTCCTCTTCAGGGGTAACACCCCTGGCCTAAAAAGGCAAAACATAATGCCGTTGCTGCCGGGGACTCTAAGAATAAACCGCACAGTCTAGTCACAGATAAGGTTACCTTGAAACCCGTCCTGCCCTCTCTCCCATGTTTCCTGACCCACACACACATCATGGGCTGGTAACAAACATAAGGACAACCTAGGGCTTGATTTGCTCTTTTGACAGCCTAGCCTTGTTTTTTTCCCTTCCTGCTGGTACTTGGTCCCAGCTGGAAGTGTATAGTTTTTTTTTCCTATGCCACTTTAAGCAACAGGTGCCATTTTTTTGCTTCCTTGTAGGGGGCCCTGGCACAAACGCAAGTTTTATTGGGACTCTAACAGGAAAGGCACAGAGAGACATTGTGGTGCTTTCGATCGGAAAACTATTCCAGGCCGAGGAATTGACTCTTGAGATTGTGTTTTCAGCCTGTTAGTGCATGAGAGAGATGGAAGGTACTGTCAACTTCATTTTCCAGTTACATTTCTAAATGCAATTAACAACAAGGTGTAAGTCAAATAAATGTTAGTGTATGTAATGTAAATTACGCTGCTAACAGTATACAGTCTATACTGTACTTTAACTTAGTCGCTTAGTCAAGTTAACTGTCTCTTAGACAGCAACCATCTGCTTTGCAGGGGAATTTTATGGTTGAAAGCTGCTAAAAATACACCATATCATATGGCTCTATGGGAATCTGTAGTCCTTTGAAGCAGGCCTCTGATGTTGTTGCAGCTTTTTAAGGGTTTTAAGGTAGTGTTATCAGCTGAAATACAGTTCAATCAGCAAGAGAGGAAATATATTTAATGGAATAGTTCACCCAAAAATTTTAATTTAAAATGTATTTTAAATTTACATTTCAAACAATTCTTGAAGTAATTTATTAGCCTCAAGCTGTTCCTAACCCATATGATGAGTTATCCATTTGTCTTCAACAGAAGAAACAGAAACTAGTTACTCTTTCTAATGCAATTACAATAAACAGTAACTGAAGCTTTAAAAAGTACACAAATGCACCATAAGAGAGGTACATGCGACTAGTACATTCTTCTGAAATCATTGCAATGAGATCACTGAATCAATGGTTTTGGTTTAAGATTTGGACTAGACTGACTCATGAATAAATCACTCACTGAAAAGATTTGACTTAAAACAATGATTGATTTACAAATCAACTATCACTACTTCTCTCAAGAGCAGCGGGTGTAAAGATAATCAGTGAACAACAACTTCAGTCTGTTTCACAGTTATAGTATGACTTTTGAAAACTTGGAATGAAGTTACAATAAGCTTTCAATGGGGACTGAAGCTTTTCAGGAGCCACAAAATTGGTCCACATGACTTAAAGTTCCAGTTTCTCTTCAGAACATTTTCATTGATAGTTGAGTCATTTAACTCCTAGATTTAAAGAAATGTGGTATTCTCAAAGGTTCTCCCAAGATGTTGAAACCCTGTCAGTTTCCAAACCAAAAAAAGAATGGGTTTAAAAAGTTTGAAACCTTTTTAAAGTCATTATCAGTGACTTGAGATAGAGTTCCAAAAAAAAGCCAATTATTGACGTCAAGGGCCTGCATAAATGAGCCCCAGTCTTGCGTGAAATGGCTTAATGTTGCAAAGACTTAAAAGTAAATTTGATATTCTGATTAAACTGTGAAAAGTCTCTCAGATCAGCCTGAATAAATCATATTTAAAGTGACACTTGAGGGAATAGCGGTGCAGAGTGTTTTTTATGCTGACTTCATTGTCTCAACAGCTCTCACTTACTAACCTGGGATTAGTTTCCATGGATATCCACACACGGATCTGAGGAGGACAAGGTCTCATATTTAAATACGCAATGAGAAAAGGACCATTTTCTGTGCCACCTTCCGCCGCTGTTCGGTTTACAGCGCAACGCGAGTTGAAGTGGCATTTGCGCACTGTGTTGCCATGGAAAGATTTCTCCTAAGACTTTTGTGTACACTATCTGCGATCTTATGTTTCTGTACAATCAGATACTGAAGCCTGTAGACAATCTGCAAGGGCGAAGTCATGATAATACATAGAAAGATGCAGCATTACTTCAAACCAGATGCAGCTAAGCATATGGTGTCTACAGAAAGCTTCTTGAGTCAGCATTTGGATGGGACGTGTATTCCTAAGTTTGACAACAGGGACAAATGTGAAGAGCTGCAGCAGGTGGTCTCAGCTGACACTTTTGGCGTGTGACGTGTGTATCCAACCCCCGAATACACAGACACGTCATTATGTTCAAGCAAAAGTAGAGATAGCGGAAAACATTGAATCTCTGGGCAACAGGGCCAACAGAAAAAAGAACCACTGGCTTGATCTTGGCTCAGATTCACAATAGATCATCCACAAATACATTTCTGTAAACACAATCATAACGGCTTTCTCAAGAATCAATCATTTACCATGATTTAAGTCAACAATATTGGCAAAGATCAATAAAGGGGTCTCGTAAACGTAGCGTACATAAAGGTTACGTGTGGTGTGTGTCTGGACTCTCTGAGCAGCAATTCAGACTGAGCTGCTGCAAGAATTTATATCAATTTAGAAAAGAGGGTTTTAAAGGGGCTCCGGCCAACAGATTACACAGAGCCAGCATTCCTCATGTGGCCTTGGAGATGTTTTAACGATGAAACATTGCCATTGCAGATGTGTGCCCTATCTACAGACAACAAGTTCAATCCAATCTTTCTGCCAGGCAATGCATTGATAAAGACAAAAAGCAAACATTCATCTGCTGTCTAGCTCTCTTTGTCTTCATAACTCTTATGCCCTGTCTGCACTGAGTGAGCGACGTGACAGAACGAAATAACTTTTAATGTTATGTGCATTCCCTGAATATCTTTGAGCATCAAAAGCTCTTGTTTTCATACAAAATGTATGTGAAAAATCATACTATTGCCAAACATATTAGAAAACAAGGCATCGTTTCCATCACAAGAAATTAGTGCAAAATACTGTAGAAATTGAAGTTGCTGCCACTGCAACTCATTTATAAAGCATAAATTACTCGATGTTTGGAGCGTTCAGACAAAACACTCTTTGTTTTGTCTGTAGATGCTCTATGCAGACAAAATAAACTATGTTTGTAAACTATCACCAGCAGATGCCTTATTTCTGGGAGCAACAACATGTCAGATGGTTAAGGGAGTTAATAGTAGTCAACCATCTGATTCGTGTAGTTCACACAAACATGTCTTAGCATTTAGCTACTCAACCTCATTTTGTTTCAAACTTGTATGATTTCCATTCTTTTCTGGAAGACAAAATAGATATTTTGAACATTTTCATCTGTTTTTGTCACTACTATTAAAGTCAATCAGACCAAAACCTTTCAAACTCCAAGAAGGACAAAGATAGTATGAAATTAATCCATGAATTGTATTCTGTAGGTACTTTGTATGATGAATATTTTGATCAAATAAAGCCATAACATACAGAGGAACTGACATAATTTCTATTTTATGGTGAACTATTCCTTTAAAGTGTTCATCGTACCTGGTTTGATATTGGTTCACCCTAACCATCTAGGCTGTAACACAACCAAGATGTCAACTCCACTAGTGACTACTACTCTATGAAACTGAAACTGGACCAGATATTTACCATAAATTACCAGCTTGAACCAATTAGAATGGTTTCTTATGGTTTAACCTGTTTTGTACCTCTTGTTTGCATTTATACATTTCTGAACCACCATCTGTCCTTACAGCACGGTCCTCCACCACCACGACTACCATAGTTGAGACTAAGAATGACCTGAGCGCACATCCCACACGTTCGTCCAAACGAACCTTAACCGATGACCTGCACAGTACGTTCAGCTCCCCTGTGGCCTGGATCCTTGTGCTGGCTCTCATCGTAACCTGGTCGGCCGTGGCGGTCATTATGTTTGACCTGCTCGACAGCAAGGGTCTTGAAGGTAGGTTCAGCTCTCTTATCTTGGTCCCTTCGTTGTAGAGTTATTTTGGAACAGTTTTCCTGCAGAGATTATAGGTTGGACGCAGCAGTCTATTATTTTATTGGCTACCTGACTGAGGGCTTTATATTATTTATTAACTCTCGGCTTAAAGTAAAACAGGACTCAGATGAGGTGTAATTGGATGCTTGGACATGTCTTTACGAC